>JANHFO010006103.1:36367-59759 GCA_032468095.1 Pareas carinatus | reverse complement strand
ATATTAATTTTTAATTATTTCCAAATTCTTCCATTCATTTTTACTTCTTTAAATTCCTTCCCCTCCATTAATCTTATATTCATTTACTTTTAAAACAATTTGCTCCATACAAATATGAGACTGAAATTTTAAATTCTTGTCACCTTCCATCATATACGGCACTGGATATATACAATTACAAAATTAATCCAATTATTTTAATTGCAATTTTATTTGCCTTGTTGGGGACCTTTTAAACTTATTATGTTCTTATATCCCATTACCTCCTTTCTTTCCCTTTATCTTCTCTCTCACTCTCTTTGTCTCATTTTCTTCCTTTCTCTCTGTGTGTGTCTGTCTGTCTGTCTCTCTCTCTCATTCTTCCTCTCATTCTCCCTCTCTCTTTCTCTTTCTCTTTCTCTCTCTCTCTCTCTCTCTTTCTCTCATTCTCCCTTTCTTTCTCTCATTCTTTCTCTCTCTTTCTCCCTCTCTTCCTCTCTCTTTCTCTCTTTCTCCCTCTCTTTCTCTCATTCTCCCTCTCTTTCTCTCATTCTCCCTCTCTCTTTCTCTCATTCTTCGTCTCTCTTTCTCTCTCTCTTCCTCTCTCTTCCTCTCATTCTACCTTTCTTTCTCTCATTCTCCCTCTCTTTCTCTCATTCTCCCTCTCTCTTTGTCTCATTCTTCGTCTCTCTTTCTCTCTCTCATTCTTCCTCTCTCTTCCTCTCATTCTCCCTCTCTCATTCTCTCCCTCTCCCTCTCTTTCTCTCTTATTCTCCCTCTCTCTTTTTCTCATTCTCCCTCTCTCATTCTCTCCCTCTCCCTCTCTTTCTCTCTTATTCTCCCTCTCTCTTTGTCTCATTCTTCATCTCTCTTTCTCTCTCTCATTCTTCCTCTTATTCTTCCTCTCATTCTCCCTCTCTCATTCTCTCCCTCTCCCTCTCTTTCTCTCTTATTCTCCCTCTCTCTTTTTCTCATTCTCCCTCTCTCTTCCTCTTTCTTCCTCATGTTTAATAACTTCTTACCATGCCTAATTATACCAAACCTGTAGTGGAGCACAGGTACAAGCAGCTAGTGCTTTATAAAACATGAAATTGCTTAAAAGGTTTTGGATGTTTTAAAATGGATTTAAAAGTTGCATAGATGGTTGGAAAAGAGATGGAAGGAGTAGGTGTGAAATTGTACTAGCAAGATTGATAAGCATTGATGAAAGATATTTAAAATGTATGTCTAGTTGGCTGATGTTGATTGAAATATCTAATCATGTTTTTCTCCTAAAAAATGAATAAAAATTTCTTGATTTAAAAAAAAAGGAGAGGAAGAGGAGGAAGGACATGGATCCCAGGAGTCGAAAGCTAGTTAGTTGCAAGCCAGCAAGGAACCTTTGCACTTCTGCCCGGCCACCCTCCCAACCCCACCTTGCCCCCTCCAGACTTACTGCATGCTTGGGGGTTGAACATATGCCTTCGACTCGCCTCCAGCTGCGTGGTCCAGTTCCTAACCCTCTGTGGACTGACACCAGTCTGCAGACTGGGAGTTGGGGACCCCCTGCTCTATAGCACTCAGGACAGCAAACAAAACCAAAGCAAGTACAGTACAAAACAATAGAACAAAAGTAATAAAAATTAACTAAACAGTTAAAATCTATTTAAGAACAACTGAAGTATTTGATCGTACAATGCCAGTATATTACTGAGATAGAAAGATTCTTGGATGGGTTTTTTAAAAATGCTTTAAATACTTCTAGGTCACTGCAAAGCTAACTGTTATTCTATGGGGCTAGTTTAGATAACAGAATAACTGAGTTGGAAGAGATCCTGGAGGTCTTCTAGTAGTTCAACCCTCTGATCAAGCAGGAAACTCCATTCCATTTCACACACATGGTTGTCCAATCGATTTTTAAAACCCTCCAACTTCTGGAGGCAAGCCATTTCCCTGATGAATTGAACTCACAGTCAGGAAATTTCTCCTTAGGTCTAAGTTGGCTCTCTCCTTGATTAGTTTCCATTCATTTCTTCTTTGGTGTTTGAACAATGTGTTTTCAATACAATACATAGTGTTTTGGTTTACAATCATTTCGGGACTTTTCACTTCAGGAAGGTTTTTTCTTTTTCCAAATATTTGCAATAGCAGAAAAAACTACAGAATATTTTTACACGAATGGTAAAATGTTCAGGCTGGTGCATTGCTTAGTTGGTTACATGCTATCAAATTGTTGTTGACTCCAGCGATCACATTGTTTTTCTCCATGACAACCCCAGCCATTTTCACTTATTGGAAAGCAACCTCCAGCACACTGAAGATTAATGTGGCTTTTAGCACAAAAACTGTTTTGCAACCTTGGTGGATAAAGGCAACATACCGTATTGCATTGAATATGAGATGCCACCAATTATAAGACGCACCCTTATTTTTAGAAGTTAGAAATAGAAATAGGTTTTCCTTTAAATGCAGTGTAGCAGGGGAGGAGACAGAAGAGGCCCACGGGGCTCTCTTCCCTGAGGGGTCTTCTCCCAAGCTGGAGTGTCAGTGTCAGCTGTTTGGCGGTGGTGAGCAGACCAGCTGAGGGTGTGTAGAAGGAAAGCCTTTCACTTGAAAGTTTTAGACAGAACAGGCTTTCAACTCCCGAACGATGGCTTTAAGAGAACAGGGAAGGCCGCTCGACCAATGTCTTCCTGTGGTCCTCGCAAAACAGCCAGAGCCAGCAGTGGGTCTCTACCAGGCGAAGGGTGGAAGCGAGGCTGTTGCTGTATTTCTGCATCTCCCAGAGAGGGACAGCCATCAGCCCCACCCCAGAAAGCCACAGTAGGCTCTTCCTCCTACAGGTCTACCCTGCCCTGCCTTCTCTTTTTGCATTCTGCCAGCTGGACCAGCGAGACGTGCAGTGGATCAGAGGACTATGGAGGTTGGAAGGCTGGCGTGCAGGCCAGCAAGCGAAAGCCACGAGGCAGCGAGGATGAGTGGGAAGCGCCAGTTGGCTTTGGCTGTTTTGCAGGGACCCCGGGAAGACGTTGGTGGAGTTGCCTTCCGCGTTCTCTTAAAGCCATTGTTCGGGAGCTGAAAGCGTGTTCTGTCTAAAACTTTCAACTGAGAAGCTTTCTTTTCCCCTCTCTGAGCTGGTGTGTGCACCATCGCTGAACAGCTAATGCCGCCATCCAGCTGTAAGGCATGTCTCATGCCCAGCTGTCTGTCCCATCTTGGGAGGAGACCCCTCTGGGTCTCTTCCATCTCCCCCCCCCACGACAGCTGTATCAAAGGCCATTTTTGAGGAAATTTTAAATAAGCATACCATTACCCTGATAAGACATTGAATATAAGATGCAACCTGAATACAGAGACACCAAAATACGAAGAAAACTGTGTCTTATAATCGATGTAATACGGTATTTTATGTTTAGTTCACATACTTGTATTAGTACTAGAAGGATGAGGGGAAGCAATGTTGCCTAGTGAATGTCAGATAAAAGATGGGAGAAGCCCACCACTGCATAATGGGCAAAGAAAAAAACCTGTATCAGACTGTTAAAAGTGACAGTGGAAGATTTGTATTTTCAGACTTGCAATGTTCTGTTAATGAAATCTGATGATTGAGTACAATTAGTCCATCTGCTCATGTTTCCTCTTTGTTTTACCTGGGAGGGCTGACATATATACATTTCCTTTCCCTCAGAGTAAATACATTTATATACCACCACTGCTCTGTTGATTTCATTTCATTATCAGCATGTCAGTCCTTTAGAAAAATTACACTCTGAAACCTAATGCAAGTATATTCACAAAGTACCTGCTACTCCATGCAATCTGTTGAACATTTTTTTTAAAATATTTTATTTAGAAATGTTTTTATTCACATTCACAAGTTTTCTAAGCAATTCTTGCCTTTTCCCATATTTAAAAAAATGGTGACAGGACAAAACCATAGCAGAACATGGAGCCACCTTCAGAGAACACACTAAATATACAGGTTGCCTGTTTTTGATTCAGTCCCCTTCACTTAGAAATAAATAATTCCGCAGGAATGTGAAATGAAAAAATCAACACAAGGAACACTAGTCCACATGTCATTTAGTAAGAATTATCATTCAGTTGAAAAACACTGTTTTGGGAGATTTGTTGTTTATCGTTTCTCTCCCCCCCCATTAAAAAAAATCTAAAAACCCATAAATTCAAACTTCAATGTACAAAGAAAAACACATTTTCACAGAACAAAGTTAGAAATTCCAAAACTGTCCTTTATGCAACAATTTGCTATGGGGTTGTCTGTTCAGTTACAATATTTGCTTTGACTTCATTGGCTAGTTCAATCAATAAAAATCAAGAGCATAGCCGTCAGGTATTACATACAGCAATTTTTTACTTTTAGCATCCCATTAGCTAAAATGTATGTTTTACATACGACCCAGTGACTAACCTGCAATCATTTTGCAGTAGCTTAGCATTCTGAATCATGTCAAACCTCATTGTGAAACATTGGGCTTTCTATCACCAGATATTCAGAACAAATACCTTAGAATGAATCTGTAAACACTATATAGGCAGCCCAGTCTTTGACCATGCCTTGAGGACCAGAAGGACCACCCGCTTTCCCCCTGCTTTCCAGGCAGGTTGGAATTTGGCAATGGAGTATTTTGGATAGTTAATCATAGCTATCACCCTGCTAATCTGTTATTTGACACCTAAGGTAGACAAAAAGGAAGGTATGCTATATTGCCACTTCTAGAACTGCTAAGGCTTTCTAGTAGTATATGAAGAATAATGCCTGAACTAGGATGCTGTAGCTGTCCCTTACAGAGCAATGAAATATGGGAAACAAGATGGTTCTGTTCACACATCAACTTTAAGCTAAGATTTTTCAAATCATGATTTATTACCAAATGGCTCATAGAGCCCATGTTGTAATGCTAACCCACGGTGGGTATGCTCAAGTAGTGAAAAACAAACAAGCTGTGTTATAATGGTGTTACATAGTCATATAGCATTATGTCAAAATCAATGCACTGTCTTTTGAAAGAGCAATGTTGTAGACTAAGGAGTAAAATATAGGATTTAGCGAACACCAAGTTATCTCCTGGACAGCCTAGCTCATGATAAGAGAGTTGTAGTTAAAACATCTGAACCACATCAGATGAAAAATCAGCTCTAACTGGACTGAATTGGAGAATGAGATATGAAATCCTCACAATTTTGCAGTCTTAATAACTAGAAATTATATCCCAAATTTACTTCATTCTGCTGATAACGGCATAAAGCAGAGGCTTTCAAGTGAGGGTTCAATTGTAACCTTGAACTCAGTAGTATAGCAACAAATAATGGAGGCTGACTGGTGCAAAAGGGAAGAAGAGATATTTGTTTCTCCAGCTTTCTAATTCACTTGCATATGGCAGATTATGACATTTTTAGGAACCCACAAAAGAAAGAAAAAAGGCAAGCATTCAAGTTTTTGCCACCACCAAGTAATATCAAGGTTTGCTCTTTTGTAAATTGTGCTTTTTGTTACAGCTTTCTTTTTCCTGACACAGCTGTTTATTGCTTACACTTCAACACAAGTCTATAATTAAAAGAGAGGGAAGGAGGCGGGAACTAAGAAGCAATCAGACAGGTCTGAATACCTTTTTTAAAAATGTGGTTCTTTCTATTCCAGCAAGGTCTGGATGTACAGTAGTGAATGCACAAATATTTCAGAAATTATTTAAAACTCATAAATATGCACACAATATCCTCTGAGGGGATTTATTCTTTCAAAACAGTAACCTACCCAGGAACTACAGAACAGAAGTTCTCATCCAGAATGAAGGTCATTTACTTCTGGGAACAATATCTCCAAGTTCTAAGTAGAGTCCTCAGATTATCTGAGCTAAACCTGGAATTTGCTAAATTTAGCACATGATAACTCCAAATTGCATAGCTGACCTGAGTTTCAATGCACCAAACTCATCTCACTCCATCTCAACATAAAAGCATATTTTTCCTTCTGATATAGACAGTCATTTCAGTGTCTGGAACAGAATGAAATAAATAAGGGCTTCTGTATTGCGTATAGATGAAATGTCTTGTTATCATCACCTCACCTCATGGAACTGTACTGTCTCTTGTTCCCAAGAGGGCCCAGCATGGTGAATTTGCAGCAATAGAGTTCAATGTTAGTGGATGGACAGGCGAATGCAGGGGCACTGAATTCAAAACCGAGGTAGGAAAGGCAAAACTTTTGCTCAAAGCCAGCTCTTCTGTGAAGAAAGATACAGCATCCCTTTTGCAAGACGCAACAGGAGGGCTAGGAGCCGAAGACAAAATTTCTGATTCATACTGCAGCAGCTGTCCCATGAAACTGAAGTTTGGTGAGATCAGACTCCTCCGTTGCTTGATATAGTCAAATGCTTCCTCCAGGCGGAATTTTCTCGTTTTCATCAGATAAGCCATGCAGATTGTGGGAGAGCGAGAAATCCCTGCTTCGCAGTGCACCAGGATCTTGCCCCCTGCCCGTCTAGTGCAATCTGGAAGAAAGAAAGAGAATGGACTAAATATGGAAGCTATCGCAATCACTATGAGTGAATGCCTCTATTGGTAGCATGCCACCCCCATGGCTCCTGCTTTGTCAAGCAATATTCCTCTGAGATTTGAATGCTTCTGACCCTATTGGCTTTCCAAAAGGCATTGAAGACCTGGCATTTCCCTCAGGTGTTGGGATCAGGATCTTAGCAAAGCCAGCACATGTGCGACTTTGACTAGTTTTTAAAAACTGGTTCCTGTTTGGTTTTTTTTTTGTTAAGGTGAGCAGCTACATAGATTTGTTTAATAAATAAGTAAAACATAAATACATGCCATGATGTGAAAAGTCTTTCATATTTCACTTTATAATTCATTTCAGATTGCTAAGAGAAGGACATTCAGAAGGTATTTCATAAATGTAATGAGCATCAGGAAAGTAATTTTTCCTTGTTCTTGTTGGCCCCATTTACACAAAAATTACAACTCCTAATGACTGTGTGATAGATAAAAAGGTTTCACTCCTTCCCTTCACCCTTGCCAAATCTACCCACAGTATGACAGCAGATGTTTAATAAAATGGACTCTATAGTTTGATTTTAAAAAAACCCTAAACAGTTTGATTCTTTTCATAAGAAATACAAGCTGGCAGTAAAAAGTTTTATATACGCTCTCTAAGCAGATGGAGATAAGTGTATTTCCCTGTTCATTAGAAAGACAGAAGGCAGTGCCTTTGTCCCCACCCTGCGAGATCTTTTTGGTAGATGTTCTATACGCATTTTGAACCCAAGATGTCAAGCCCTGGGCTCCTGGGGTTTCCACCACAAACTGTACAATAAACTACTCCAAAATCTCTAATTACAACTCTTGATAAGTGGCACTTGGACTTAAATCAGACTATAAATGGCTTAAACAGAACTACCATTTTACGCAATGGGAGGCCCCAAGGTTACTCACACAATTCAATTATTGTTATAAGATTAAAAAGAAAATGTTGAAAATAAGCTCCTTGTGTAAAATACAAGGATTAAAAATAGAACTGAACTGCTTTAGCTGGACTAAGAAATGAATTTCCAAGTTTTATCCTATTGTGAAATCTGTTAGATTTACAGGACAGACTATATTCCACCCAGAGTTACATACTCCCTAATTGCTATTACAAATCTTCCTGAAGCATCTACAAAAGTCATTTTATTTTAAAGCAAGGAACCTACACTTTATTTACTACATAGTATTGAGTAGACATTGATATGTAAAGTGCTTAGAAGTCTCAGTAATCAATTTCTGCAAAAAATTAGGTTGAAATCAAGATTCATCTTTGAAATATATTGGTGATTTTGAGTCACCCCACTTTGTAAGGCTGCTATTGTGGAAAGATGGGGTAAACATCTCAAACTGAAAGTGAAATATAAAGATAGCAAGTAGACAGGATACTCCATCACATTGAAGGATAAGGGTGAAGCAGAGACCAAGAGATGTTGCTTAATGCTACCTAGGAAGTTAATAGTAAGAGAAAAAATCGAGTGGGTGGCTTCTTAATTGATATGAGTTAGAATTTGTTGTCTTCAAAAAGCCAGAAACAATATATTTCAAGAATCAAATTCAAATATTTTATCCTTTTAAAACAACATATAAATAACTGAACTGAGCTCCATGGCCCATGGATAAACAAATTAGGCAATCCTGCCTACTTAATGAACCTGTTGTGGCCCAAAGCGATTCCTATTCAGGTGCTGGTGAACTTTTCCAAATAGCAAAGAACTTAACCATAATTTTACACTAGAACTTCCTTTGCAATTTTTTAATTATTAGAAAACTGTCATCAAAATGTTTACATTATGTTAACATGCCAGTTTCCTATCCCTAATGAACTACATCTGCGTCTTCTCCAGGGCTTCCATGCGATGTCTACATATGTGGCTGGCTACCTAAGCTTTGCATAAGTCTATCAGATGTCTAACTATTTGACCCTACCATATATGATTTTTATCTCTGTACTGTACTCTGGTTTCTAAGCCAGCTAAAAGCACTTAGAAAACATTAATTCTCCTGTAGAAATGAGTTTGATAAGAATCAACTCAGAGTTCCAGAGAATACACAAAGGCTCAAAATATCTCAGTAGACAAACATCTATTGTATCCTTTGTGTGTCTTTTCAGTCTCAAACCATCCTACTCAATACTTAAAGAAAACTTTTTTTTACACTTCCCACCCAGCAGTACAATTAGAATGCTTAGCCCTACATTGTGAAAACATGATCCCAGGGGTGGGAAGAGTGAGGGGCTCCCGTACACAGGAAATGTAGGGACAGCATACAGACCACGATGTCTACAGTATATACTTTATTTTCCAAAATTTCCAAAGTACCTTTAGTAAATCTACTAAACTATTAGCCTGTTTCAAATTAGATATTTCTGTGGAAATATTTCTTTAAAATATTTATATTTTGTCTTTCTTCATCTATCACATGGTACATATCAAAATGAATAATAAAAACAAATAATTAAAACACACAGACATAGCCAAAGAAACCATCACAAAAGACCCAAACGAAAACAAAACTGGCAAGCAGGATAAGCAAAGTACAAATGACCATACAACTTTCCATGGAAATAGATATGGCCTTATGATTGTAATCATAAAAACCACCACAGCAATTAACAGAGAAGCTGTTTGTGACCAGAGAACCTATAAAAAAAGAAAAAGAAAAGAAAATTCATAATCCTCTGAAATGCCCCTGGAAAGGGGAAGAAGGCACTGATAACTGGCACTAGTGAAGGGAAGGCTTCTCTTCATGATTTAAGACATATTATTCTTCATTTGCAAGAGAAAGCGAGAGATAATCCACCTACCGATAAATTCTATAGCTTCCTGGAAGTGTGAGCTGATGTCTGCTGTGTGACTGTCCTCCACTGGAATCCACTTATAGCAGAACTGATTAGTAAAGGGTTCAGAACTCTTTCTGGAGACATTCAAGAGTGCAGTGATGTTTAAGTTGGCAAGGAACTCACATTTGGAAGCATGATAGGCACTGCCAAGGTATAGGAAAGGCAGGATTTCCACTGGGCCACCCTGGAAAGTAACAAAGGAATAAGTCATTATAGATTTTCTGAATTATAGTTTTACATGGTTTTTAGTTAATAAACTCAAGACAATAGGCAGCTGTGGCAAATTTCTGGGAAGCCTTTTGGGCCCCTTCCAAATGTTTCTATGATGAACAACTGTGGTATTGAGGTTGAAAGATTTTGCAATAGGTGGAAAGTCTAACAGAGATGGTTAAACTTACCGTTGCTACTTTGGCACTTACTAAGTTTTTCACCTTCTAAAAGTTTTTACTCTACCATCATTCTACAAGAATCAATTCAATATGGTTGTAGCAGATAAGTAGGAATAGCTGTTGGCCCACAAGATATAGATCAGGAATGTAGCACTTTTTAATCCAGTTTTTAAACCAGGAACTGCACTAAACTCTAAATAGTATGTAGTGGCTACTGTCTCAAAGTGCGTGATTAGGCCAAAGAAGTAGATGAGATCAAGGCAAAACCTAAAACTTGCATTAAATCAAATCAAATCAAATCAGACTAATTACGACTGACTGATCTTTGATCATAAGAAATTGAAGCTGAAGTTACTCACTATATATTTAATAACTCTCCTCCTCCTGATCATATTAAAAGCTACTCATATGTATCATTTTAAAAGAATATTTGGAGGCTGTTGCTAATAGCGGTACCCTTATATATACACAGAGCTCATTAGAAGTACTGAGCCAACAACCAAGCTTAATAGTTAACAAAGATCCATTCATGCATGTTTTTTATTTGAATGGGAAAAAAGCATATACAACAGCTGAATCTGAAAAAGACGAACATGGGGAAGGGTATAGAAGAATATTCATGACTTTACTATGTCAGGTGTTCCACTTTCTCAGTGGATGGATTCCACCAAGAGATGAGATAGGAATATGCCAGACTGCCTTTGAAAACCTTTATTGCTGAATGTTGATGACCAGAAAGCCAGAGATCTGGTTGTTAGGGATTAACCTATATGCCAATCCCTCAGTTTAAGTAATATTTATGGATCTGGCCAAGGTCAGGAAGAAAACAAAAGGCCACCAAATGTGATCAAGTTTAAATAAAGGTTGAAAGCCAGGTCATGACTGAGGAAGCAGGATCAAAAAAAATTTATGAAAACTTATTTTATACTATTTACCATTGCTAAGTATTTATCATTAATAAGTAATTCTGTCGAGAATATTAAACTTTTATTCATTTTTTCTTCCCATTTTTGAAAATATTCAACCCAACTAAGTTGATTTTACATTTTTTAAAATCACACTGTTTAGTCCCATCCTTCCTTTTTCATTTTCATTAAAAGTTTGCTTCATGGACAATTATTTACATATTATTTTGTAACTGTAGGTGGACCTAATACAATTTCATTCCCTTTGTTCTTTTTCATTGTCTAATTAGGTGCATTTCCTTTTTAAATATTTACCACAGTGCCTGGTTAAAGCTGCAATGAAACTTAAAACTGGAATTATCAATTCTCTGATATTATCTCAGATGAAGGTGACGTCTGAGTAAAATCTCTACAGTTATAAGATACTGGCTTTAATTGTTTAAACTGTATGACAAGAGGTTGGGGATGGAAATAACCGGTACTGTTGGACTATATTTATGTGGATTTCCCCTCTTCTATTCTTGAGACTGTTTGCAGCAATCCCAGTCTCTTCTCTGAATTGCTTGAATTGACTCCTTTTGTCATGTCACAAAATCTGAATAAATGAGTAAACTGTGTTATGAAGAGGAAAATGCCAGAAAGAGTCCCCAAGGAACCTGGGCACGAACAGATTAATCTTATCTTCCTCTAAACACACCTGATCATATGCTGGCTTCTGGTGGATGCATTGCTTCTCAGGAAAGCCGTTGATGCTTTTCTCAGTTTCAATCTTCTCTTGGGATACAGGCTTTACATCGATGCAGAACTCTGGATATTGTGAGTAAAACATTTCATAGCCTCCTAGAAAAATTACAAGTACAAAGATATAAATTTTAAAGAGCTAGGGTTGGTGGTGGCATATAACTATGCTAGGTCATATTTTTTCTCTCTTCTAAACCTGTTTCCTGCTTCCTATTATATTAAGAGTTTCCATTACAAGGAAAAACAGAAAAAAGGTGAAAGAAAAGGAACCTACATTTAGAACTAAACACTATTTAATTAAAGAGAAAACTGCAAATAAAATGTGACATTTCAAAATGCTTCCTTCAGACATTTTCCTGCTTTTATTAATTAGAGAAAATACAGATTGAAAATGCGCATTGATCAAACACTTCCATTCCTTTACCTCTTGGCAAATTAAAAGGATCCATTAAGGATCATAAAAGTTAATGAAACCCTGTGATGGGCTTAGGCATCTAAACAGTCCCAGGTGAGTAGTTTTCTGTACAAAAATAGATTTGCTAAATTTACTACACAATTAATATAGACTACATGTGTCTATCTAAGATGCAACTTAGAGCACGGGTACCGACATGAAGAGGATAAACATGTGTACCGAGTATGCCTCAAAGCAGTATTCCTCATTGTTATATTGGATAACATATACAGAACCTCAACTGTGATGATTAGGGTGGATTGTTTGTTTTCATTTATAAGAATTATTTCCACTGATACAATGAGAAAAGGAGGACATGTCTCTACAATCCTCTATACATTCAACCACCAGGAATAAATTTTAAGAAAAAGAAAAGGGGACTGGAGTTACACCATTTTGCTTTTACTTTAAATTAGGGGACATTGCTTAAGGAAACATACTCAGAGTTACTATCTTACAACTTCTCTCCCAAATATTCCTTGAGTTGACACATACTAAAACATTTCCAGTAAGAATTTAAGAAAATACAAAGAAAACAGGAAGTTAAGTAAAAGTAAAGGAGAAGTGGTGTGAGGATTTAAGGGATTTTATAAATAATATTCAGTTCAAGCACTATAAAAACATTGTGTTTTCATTTTTTAAAGGCTTTCTCTAATTAAAAATGACCATAGGAGCCTAAAAGGACAAAGAAAGTTTATTATTATAGCTTAGAATATTGAAAAAAAAGATACCAAACTATTGTATTTTTTCAGCTCTATGTCTTTCTGCCATCAAAATGGATGCTAGGACTCTCTGAATGATTAATGTCAACAGCCAACTCTTTTCCTCACTTTTGCTCCAAATTGTTTCCCCTCAATTCATTTTCCTCATTTTTAGTCTTCTTAAACTTCTTATTCAGGTAGTTCTCAAATGACGATTACAATGGAGCCCAAAATTTATGCTGCTAACTGTTAGTTAAGTAAGTTTTGCCCTATTTTGCAAGTTTTTTTACCACATTTGTGAAGTGAATCATTGCAGTTGTTAAGTTAGTAAAACAGTTGTTAATCTGCTTTTGCCATTGATTTTGCTTATCAGGGTTGCAAAAGGTGATCAGATGACCATGGAACACTGCAACCGTCATAAATATGAACTAGTTGTCAAGCATTCAAATGTAAATCACATGACCATGGAGATGCTACAAGTCATAAGTGTGAAAAATGGTCATAAGCCACTTTGAACAGTCACTAAATGAACTGTTTGTAAGTCAAGGACTATCTGCATAGAGGCATGGAGGTGAGGATTAGCGTTCATTTAAGTGTTACAACATTTTTTATATACCGATTTTCAGAAATAAAAAAGAAAAGCAAGCAACCTCATTTTTCTTGGATAGATTAGAGAACTCAACAGATCATCTTTAACCCAAAGTGCCAGGGAATCAGATTAGCCAACTATTTTTAATATGAGTCACCTTTTGATCCAGTTCTCTACCTCTTTCTCTGTATGCAGTCCTTTGATGGCTGCACTCTGATGCTATGATTTCCACTAAATACTGCATTGCTCGTCTTTCAAAAGGGAGATTCTTCCTTTTCACTATGAGTGATCAAAATTCTAGGCACAGGAAAGGGTGCAAAAACCCACAGTCTCTCTTATGGCAAATAATTGCTTCCCATAGGTGAAGAAATCATAGTTTAATTTTAAGATGTCTTTCCCTTTCAATAAAACATCATTTTCACAATGAAATATGTATGATTTATCTATGTAAGGAAATAGTCTTGCCAATGAGGTGATCAAGGAATAAGCTTTAAAGATTTTTATGACTGTTCACTTAAACTCAATGCTAGATTCAATTGAAACTTTAAAGTCAATGAGCAAACCATTAAAAAAAGGTCCTATTATGAGTGGTGCATCAGAGACGGTGACATAACACATGCCGAAAGCTTTCAAAAATATTGGTGAGGGGAGCGGTTGACAAGGATTATGTCACTCAGCAGTAAAAATATTCTCCGAAGAGTAGGATTGCATTTGTGGTTGCCGTTAGCTGACAAGCTTTCTGACTCATGCATGACAGACTGCCTGAGTCTAGGCCCACTTAGAAAATTGATTCCACGCAACAATGAATCCTCTCCTACATCACTAACAGACAAAACCCTTGGGATAAACCTCAAGGTTCTTGCATTAGTTCATTGTGAACATTCAGATTGAACTAAAAACATAAGAAGAACAGCATTGGCTTGTGACTCAAACACAATTTACCAGTGTAGCCAGTTTCCAGAAGATAACACGCAGTTCATAGCAATAATAGGCATTCTATTTCAGGGATGGCATTCAGCCTAAAATCCCCAAGAGAATTTCCTACCAATGGTACCTTACACTTAAATGTTCTTAATAGCTTAAAACAAGAAAAACTGTTAGCACTGAGTAATATTTACATTCATTTCCTAAGATCGGCTAGCTGTTTCAAATAGAATGCTAAGAATATTTGACAGAAGGCTTCCAAGAATTACTCTTTGATTTGGAAATGAGAAGACTAAGAGATTTAAAAGATTAAACTATAAAGCAGTTACCCTATTACATCAATTACAAGATGCATGTTTTTTTCTTATTCTGGTGTCTCTGTATTCATGGTGCGTCTTATATTCAATGGCGTCTTACCCGGGGAAAGGTTTTTTATTTTTTTATTTCTAACAGAAAAATAAGAGTGTGTCTTATTTTCGATGTAATATGGTAATAATCAGATCAGAACCAAAATGTAACGTGTTTTAATATAAACTTTAGCTTTCTTAAGTATATGATGAAATATTCCTGAACTACGGTAAGAGTTTATTTTCTCATTTATTGCCAGCCACCAAAGGAATCAAATTTCAAAATCTTTTATATATTCACACGACATGCATCTTTTTAAAAAAAAGAGTACTTTATTTCAGGGAAAACAGGGTAAAGAATTTAGCATCCATTTGAATTAGCATATTGTCTAGAGATTTTCCTAGTATAAAATGAGCAGTATGATAGAGGCATACAAGAGGTCTTCTGGTTTGAGAAAAAAAAGATACCAAAATATTTTCTGACTTAAATAATATAAAGCAATAATCATTATGCCTGTAACAGGATCAGCTAAGACATTTAAATTGTTCCTAATAAAAGTACCATGCTACTGCTATCTGAAAGCGACCATTTTTGTTACATACAAAAATGTTTGATTGTGTTGGGTAATACAATTGATAAGGATCTGCCCTATAGGAGGCAGTGGTGTCTTCTACATTCTTCTAATTTAAAAGCAGACACTTTCTGATATCTCTGATTGCTTCCCATCTTCTCTATTAATACTTTCATGAATTGACCAGACTAGTTATGTATCAGTCAAGTGTATTTTTAAATAAACTCAAGAATAAAAAAAACCAAGACTGTTTTATATCTGACATGTGAGGATGGTAAAGTCATCCATCTGCTTCACGAGGGGAATTTTTGTAGCAAAGCATCTCTTACGCTGGGGTGCATATTTTTAGATTAGATAGGCTAAAAGATCAGATCTAGGTGAACTTTGATTCATTAGTCACCTAAAAATATACACAAGAGCATATTTTCTCTTGCTGGGATAAAAGACCACATATAAGTGAGGTTTGATTCAATAGTCACCTAAAAATATACACAAGAGCACAGAAGAGATATTGATTTTGCTCCAAAAATTGCCCACCCTTTCCTTTTCATATGCATTTATGATGAATAGGATTTCCAATGGGCTTTTTGTGCTCACTTGTTAGGAAAAAAAGTTAACAGTAATTTCAGGAGAAGAGGATCTGTTGAAAGGAATGCCTTTCAATATAGACAGAATTGTGAAACCACATCTCCTTTCTTGTTTAGCAAAGAGTACATTGCACTAGACGCGTCCCATTTACGTGACCTTGCTGGTTCTCACTTGCTTCGCGAAACCTTACCCAGTCTGGTATCTGCACAGGTATTGTTAAGAACAAGGCAGCCGCGGCTAGCAAGGCCGCCGGGCTCTTGCACCCGCAAGCTCATCTGCCCGGGTACCGGCGACATCCAGGCGGAGTTTTCTTTGAGACCGGTTTAGCAAGATTCGCCTTTCCAATTCCCTGCAGCAGCGCTCCCCAGGAGCTACATGACGGGAGGCCGGTTCCCCCTCCCCTCCCTCCCGCAGCGCTTCTTTCTCCTCGACGGCCTCACCTTTGAGGAAACAGACGCGGACTCCAGCCTCCGGCAGGCTTGCAGACAGCGCGTTCCGGACGATCTGCGCCGTGCTCTCTTTCTTGAGCTTCCGCCAGTGCCTTGTGTTTTGATCCAAGACTACCACCGCCGTCAGTGTGCGAGGCGGCACCGCGTCCCCGTCTTCTCTTTCTTCTGGGCAAGCCGGCGGCAGCAGAAGCCGCCCCCGGGCCGTTTCGTCGGGCACCACGAACTGTAAAGGCACGGGCCGCCCATGGGAGCGGCGGATCACCACGGAGTTGAGGTTTACGTTGAGAGACCCTCGGAGGCAAGAGGCCGAGTAGGAGAGATAGGGCCTGCAGTCCAGGACAAGGCACAGGGCAGGATCCTTCCGTAGCAGCTGCTTGAGTCGAAGAGAGTCGAGGGCCGTAACCTTCATCTTGGCTAGCTTTCCCTGCCTCTCGCGCTCTTCCCTGCCCTCTCAGAAGCAGTCTTGGAAAGGGTCGCCCTTAGGCGCGGGCTTCCTAGGCTGGTGACTTTTAAACAACACCCGAGAGACCGCCAGCCAGCTTCCTCAAAACCACTCCTGGCCGCGACCGCGCTGTGCGTGTCCTTCCCTGCCTTCGCATCTCCCTCCCGGAATTCAACCAGGGGATTCCGCTTCGAAGAAGAGGCAATTTATCTGAATGAACGCCGGAGCCGCGCGGCTCTGTCCATATAAGGCGACCAACGTCATAGGAATGTTCTGTAGTAGAGACGCCTCTTCTGTTAAGCACCGCCCACCCAGGGTAGTGGAGATTCCCTCCCCCCAGGAAGAGGGAAGGCCAAGCAGAGGCGATGCTCAGGAAAGCGTTACTCAGGCTTCTTCGAGCAAAGGAAGTTGAAGAATGTTTAAAAAATTCTCTAGTCATCAGAAAACCCTCCTTACACTCACTTGCTTATTTCCGTCGACTTACTAATGAAGGAAAGGACGTGTGATGGTGACGGAGGAACGAGAAGTAGCAGGAGGTGGAGGTGGAGGTGACACCGGGTTTTTTTTGCGGGCAAAGCAGAGGCTGGCTCACTGCTAAAGCTACAAAGATGGAGCTCTTAAGTTCCTCCGTGCAAGCTACTAATTTTAAATTGCCACAGCAATAAGAAAATCACTACCTATTGAACTTTCTGTAGAATACCTGTGAAAAACATAAGGTGGTGGCATCTCTTGACTACATTTTTAAAATTCTGCTTTATCAGAAAGCTAGAGACAGCATAGCTATATTGTCTTCTGAAATATCGATGCAGAATAAGATGCTGCCTGAGAAACAACTGCACTTATCCAAAGCTCTCTGTTCACATGAACAGAGTCTCCAACATAGTCTCAAAGTTTTTTTGCTTTAATGACTAATGTGCTTACACTTAATATACTACAGCTCTTCTTGTGTTGGCACAAAGTAATTCTATCATCAAGGAGGTTGTCTGCATTGGCAATTCCCATTCTACCTCTCCTGTAACTCTGACAGAACCCCATTTTCTCATTTTGCAGGTGTACCAGCAAGCTGTTGGTTTTAGGTTCTGGCTTTGTTGCTGTGCCCTTTCAGCATAATACCAGCTGGCAAGAAATATCCAACAATTGTCATCAAGGGTGGGCCAGATATTATGACTAAGTTTCACAGTTTTGGTTTCCACCTTAGCTTCTCTAGTTTTGCTCTCATGCTACCCTCCTTTTGTAGATGCAATGAATATGCATCTACAAAAATATTTAAATATATTGTAAATAGTTCTTCTAGTGAGAAACATATGGCTCTCCAGGATTTAATGGTTCCCACGACCCCAATTTTGAGGATAGCATTATACAGAATATTCTGTGTAAAAACTGTTCCAGAACTGCCAATTTTGGGTGGTCTGCGCCCCAAGAGTGAAACAAAGCTGTATTTTGGTGGCTGTTGATTGAAATCTGCTTGTTTTGGTGGTTTGGGGGTAAGGGAAAAAGTAGAGGCCAAGGGACTACCTTGGTAATCGTTTGTGTGAATATTGACAGTCGCAGTCCAGCCTGGAGGACAAGAGAGATAAGGAAGAGAAGGGGGCTGGGATGATGGAGGGGACACAGCAGACCAATAGGATATGCCATCCTGGGAGCCTGTTCCTTAATGCTGTAACAACACATAGAACAGTACATTAGTGGCAATATGTGGTTTTGGGTAACAGTGCAAAAATAAAAACTGAAGCAATCACAAACATTTTCCTTTGTAGTGTGACTCATTTATGTTGGGAGTTTCACTTCAATTTGTAATATGGTTCATTTCCAACAATTGTCTGAATTGAGAAGTGAAAATAGAAGTGACTTGTTGAAAAAAGGCAGGAGGGGGGAATTAGTTCTACATTACTACAGCTTAGGTAGAATTTCCCTCTCTTCCCACCAAGTAATGTCTTCCTTCATTTTGCTGCTGTAGTATTTTTTCTTTTGCTTTTGATACCCATAGACCAGTGATGGCGAACCTTTTAGAGACCGAGTGCCCAAATTGCAACCCAAAAGCCATTTATTTATCGCAAAGTGCCAACATGGCAACACGTGCCTCCCCATGGCCATTGGTGACTGCCCCATGACTCCCCTGCAGCCATCAGTGACCCACCATGACCCCCTGCAACCATCAGTGCTCCCCACAGCCATCAATGGCCCCCAACCCCCTGTGGCCATTGACAACCCCCCACGCCCCGCACATCCCGCCACAGGCCTCCCAGCAGCCTCCCCCAGCTTCTGCTTCCCTCCAACTTAACTCCTCTCCTCTCTCATCTTCTCCACAAATTCTGCGCCGCATTTGAGCCACCGGCCTTACCTCAAACAGGGGAGGGAAGAGGCGCTCCCATTCGGTTGCTGGGCAGAGGGGCAGGTAATGTTTATTAGTTTAGTTTATTTTGAATTTATACCCCGCCCTTCTCCCACAGGACTCAGGGCGGCTAACAGACCTGATAAAACATACAATACATAACATAAAACACAATAAAACAACCTTAAAAATATTAAATTTACATATGGCCTACATAAAAGATGGGCAGGATGATAAAATAATTTCCATCAGATTAAAATGACTAAAACGTTTAAAACTCAATATAAAACTCAAATGAAATCGGAGGACTAGGGCTAGGCTAAACCAGCCTGGTGGAATAAGTGGGTCTTCAGGGTGTGGCAGAAGGTCAGAGATGATACGTCTTAACCAATCACAAGCCAAAAAGATCAAAATAAATTCCCACCAGCAATCAATACCCTGAAGAACATAGATTAACATCAACATTAACATCAGACTAGCAATCAAGAAGTAAACAACACCCCAATCAAAGAACTGTCAGACAAAACAACAGTAAACAATCCAACCAAAGAACCTCCAAGACCACTCCCACCAACACTGACAGGACAAGCACCGATGATGTTACCTGTTTTGGGTAATGAAACCTCTGCAAGAAAACAACCAAGCTCAGAAAAAACCAACAATTCATTAGCAAAATATTCTGAATTCAAAGGGTCTAATTTCCTGTTTTGTGATTTATGTTTGGTTTTGTGTCTTATAAGCAACATTAACCATAGAATTTATATATGCAGAGGGCTGAACTACAGACAAAAGTTGTTACACTTTGGTTATATTTTATCAATATTTGGAAGAACGTATGTACTGGTATTAATATTTAAACTAATATGTCAGTTATTTAAATGGGATTAAGAAATCTCATCTATTTCTTCAGTTTTTATCAAACACAAGTAAAATCAAAGAAAATATTAAACTGCTACAATTAAGTTCCTCTGCATCTAGAGCAAATATAAATTTATTCTCTTACTCTTAATTTCATGAGAAAACAAGGCAAAACTAAGCTCACTGGTATAACTAACCCCTTCATTTTTCACAGAATCTACCTTTTGACCAATTCTCTGCAGTGATTTCTAAAAGACTGTAAGAAGATAACAAGAATGTCTCCGATCTATAGCAGATTGCTGAAGTGGATTAAGCATCACAACAGAAGTGGTATAAGATTTTTCTTCCCCACTCAATACAAATAGGCAGCCACTACAGACAGATGCTAGCTTGAATATAAGCTTAACTGGGGGATATGATGCCTATAAATACCACTACATCTTTGAGGTGCATTTAGGGGGAAATTGCAAAGTGGAGGGGGGGGTGTCTCAAAGACATCAAGCAGATTTGTGTGAATTTCAAATTTCTTTACTATTAATATGTTTAGAACAACAAAGTAAAAAACATTACCTGATTTGTTTGGTTGATCCATTCCCCTTAAGTACTCCAAACAGTTTAGATCCATGAAAACAGATTCATGGCTGCAGGGGCCATTAGGGAAGAATTTTTGGAACAAGATTCAAGAGCTCCACTTAACAGAAAATTCCCCAAATGTAGCACCAAGCCTGGGATAACCCAAACTACATACATCGCCACCAAGATACAAGGGCAAAGTCTAAAACTGCAAAACCGTTCCATTCTTAAGAGCCCGGTGCCATAGGCAGATCCACTTTAGTCCTTCGCCCATCTCAAAAGAGAGCTGAAAATCAATTCAAATTACACTGAGTGAGTTTCAGAGACACAGTCACACCTCCTTTTACACCTCCTTTGTTCATCCCTGGGATTTTATTTTATTTTTTTTCTCCTGGGGGGAGGGGGGGGGAAGAGAAGGGAGTGTGCCTGCTTCTTTGCGAATCAGTCCCACTGGACAGGGGATGTGATGTTCCCATTAAACATGCCCCAGAACCAGTCTGCCCTGGTCCTATGCACAAGTGTGTACACACACACACACATTATAATATGCAGGAGTCACAGGAACACCAACAGCACTGACTCTCCAAGGCTGGCGAGCCACCCTGGCGGAGGAAAAGGCGCGGAGGGGGCAGGAAGCAACGCGCCCCTTCCCGCGGTTCCATCTGAAGCGGCCAAGCGGCTCGTCCCCGCCGGTCCAAAACCGCATTCAACGGGCGAGCCAATCCCACGTCCAGAAGTGGCCGGGAGTGAGGTGCATCGAGGTTTTGCAACCGTTTTCGGCCAGACCCCTCCGCTCCGGAGAAGCCTCCAAAGAAAAGTCTCTCCCTCCCGGGCCTCCAGGCCGGCGGACTTGAAGCACCGGCGAGGAGGGGGGAGAAGAAAAAAAAAAAAGGGCAGCGCCGCCGGGCCCGCCGACTTACCGCTCCAGAAGTTCTGCCGACCCCAGCCGTGCCCCCCGCGCTCGCCTCATCCGGCGGCGCACCTCTTCCGCGTCATCAAGCCGGTCGCCGATAACCTCCCGCAGCGGTTACTGCGGGCGCCACATTTCTTAAGGGCGGCAGCGAGGGCGCGTCCCAAAGCCCTGCCTCCGAGAAATCGCTTGCCAGCGCCGCGCCACAGCCAGTGGACGGGTCTAATGAGAGGGGTATATTAATTCGTGCAAATTATGAAGACCGAAAAAAGTAAACGTGGCGGGGGGAAACCAGACCCTTCCCTCGAATTTTTAGGCGCCACTGACTGCCCGGAGTGCAACGAGGTGGACGGGCTGCTAAAACGTTAAGGGTTCGATGAAAGAGAGTACAGAACGTGCAAAAATCTCGGGACAGGTAGAATAGCTCCTCTCTGTACAGGTCGTCCTCGACTTACAGCAGTCCATTCCATAGCACTGTTGCAACAGCATTGATAAATGTGACTTATGACCATTTTTTCACAGTAATAACCGTTTCTGCATTCACCATGAACTTGTGACCAAAATGAAGAAGCTTGGCAACTGGTTCATATATTTATAGCCGTTGATGTGTCCCAAGGCCACGTGATCAACTTTAGCGACCTTTTGACAAGCAAAATCAATGGGGAAGCCAGATTCACTCCAACGGGTGACTAACCTATGAACTGCAGTGATTGATTTAACAACTATAGCAAGAAAGGTTGTAAAATGGGGCAAAGGTCCCTTAACAAATGTCTCGCTTAACAGAAATTTTGAGCTCAATTCTGAGTGTAAGTCAAGGACTACCTATACTACTTACTCAGGCAGGCTAGCTTTCAGTGTTCAGAGAAGCAACTGGTATGACTTATTCTGTGGATTTTCTATCAATGATGCCCATTTTCTAACCTTAAAATGCAAGCCCCTAAGAATTTCTAGAAAGAGTAATGAATCAGTCGAAGTCTGCATATAAATCAGCAGTTGAATTTTTTGCATTTCCATTTTTTTTATCATGCTTCCATTTTATTCCAATGGCTTACCACCGGCATTAAGGTATGCCTACACGTGAGCCATCTCTTAGAACCTAGTACAATAGGGTTGGAAGGGACCTTGGAGGTCTTCTAGTCCATCCCTCCGTGTCCTGATCATCATCCTGCAGCGATATTGCATCGTTTTTAAACCTACAAGCCAACAATTGCTGGAAAGACCTGGCCCCCCAGCTAAACCGAGATCCTCACAGCTTTCAGTCACAAAGATCTCGGGAGAGTACCCGTTACCCGAAGCGTTCACACCACCAGCCCAACCTCGCTTCACCCACGCGTGCTGTGCAAACCCAACTCTCACCGGGACTTGCCTATAGTTAAAAAGTTCTGCCTCCCGGTAGAACAATCAGAGGACCTTCCTCCCGCTGCCGGTGATTTTTTTTCTCCATCTCCCCGCCTAGTCAGAGGGGGCGCTGTGACGAGTGGGGAGGGGGCAGGCGCGCGCGCCGGCTGACAGCATTATTTCCGCTTCCGTTCTCACCATTTTGCCGTGAGACAGCAGCAGCAGCAGCAGCAGCAGCAGCGAGCGAAGCGGGTGGTGGTGGAAAACGAGTGGATTTGGAGCAACGATGCTGTCCGCCGCTGCCCACGCCGATCCCCTGTTCGGTTTGCCTGGAGAGGTTAGGCTGAGCTCCGCGGCGCAGCGTCGCTTCTCCCCGTATACTTTCAATGGCGGGTAAGCGCTTCGTGTGTTTGTGCGCCGGTGCTTTTTTGTGTGGAGGCTTCCGCTCCCTTTAGAGTCCGGTCCGGCCTTTCAGCAGAGCTTAATAGTTTCTTTTTCTCGCGCTGCCCTCTCCTCCTCCTCCTGCGGTTGTTCCTTTTTCCCCCACCTCAAGCTCATGTTTCTCTCATAACCTGAGCACTCGTCTATAGACCCCTGAAAGGCTTCGACGTGGCTTCTGACTAAATGTATAACGAGGGTGGCAAAACTCAGTTTTTACAGCCACAAAGGTCTTATTTTGACCTTAGAGGTAGCATCAGAGCCTTAACGATGTGGGTTTGGTGATGCATTGAAATTGTGGGAATTCTTCCAAGGGCAACCCAGAAATTTAAGCAAGGCTGAATTACCGGTATCATTCTTGTGCCAGGGGTGTGATTCAGGTTTGATTTTCTAAACTCAGTGCAACATGACTTTTGACTTGCAAATTCCTAAATTTATTCATTAATTTAATTTAATTTAATTTAATTTATATACCGCCCTTCTCCCGAAGGACTCA
>JANHFO010006101.1:26827-37037 GCA_032468095.1 Pareas carinatus | reverse complement strand
GAATTTGTTTGTATAGTTGTATGGTTTCTGCTCCTGGGCATGGCAGAGACAGTGAGGCACACGTGGCTGGGCTTTCTCCAGGACTCAGAATTCGCCTACACTGGCTACTGGAAGTGCTTCTGAAGCGCCTTTCAGCTGGCTGAAAGGATACGAATTCCGAACCTCACAGCTTGCAACCCAGCCGACTTCTCTCCAGCCCTGACTTCTTCATGAGGCAAGGGGCGCCGGTGGATAGCAGTGAGGGGGGAGTCGGTTATTCGAGGCGGGGGACAGGTGATTGCGGTCTGCCGCTTCGAGGAGCACAAGCAGCAGGTGGGAGTGGAGCGCCAGAGCGCTTTGTATGTGTGTGTCTGTCTGTCTCTGTGTGTCTGTCTCTCATTCTCTCTTTCTTTCTCTCTGTGTATCTCTGTCTGTGTCTTTCATTCTCTCTTTCTCTGTGTCTCATTCTCTCTCTCTGTCTGTCTCTGATTCTGTGTGTGTGTGTGTGTCACTCAATCTCTCTCTTTCTCTGTGTGTATGTCTGTCTCTCTGCCTCTCTTTCTGTCTTGCTCAAGCAGGAACAAATACCACACTAAAAATGTGTAATAAGGAAACTTCAATTATTTTATAATAATTAAACTACCGTAACTTTAATAATTTTGCTACAATTAAACCTTTAATGATTTTGATATGATTAAATAAACACTTATAATTTTGTTATAATAAAATAAGTTTTTTTAAATTGTTATATTAAATAGGTGCCTTTTATATTAATAAAATGAAAGATCATTATTTCACAAATGTATGGTATCTTTAAAAAAATCATATTAGACATCATCTATTAGGATTTCATGGAAGGGGATCCATTGGATATACTGAATTATCTTAATGACCATGTGATTCACTGAATGACCATGTAATTCACTTAACCACCATAAAACAGTTGTAAAATCAGGCATGGTCAAATGGTGACCTGCTTAACTGCAACAACTTACAACCAAATTTCTGGGTTTAACTGTGGTCTTAAGTCGAGAACTACCTGTATCTATTTTTTTATTTTACTGATTTTATTGTAATTATTTTGTTTCATTGTTGTGAGTCACAGATAGTCAATTGGCATTCAAGTTCATCATCTTTATCATCATCCAGATCTACAGCAGCTGGTTTCAGATGTAATTCTCTTTCTGGTGTATAGTTTCTGCTAAGAAACCTATTGCAAGTGGGATTCTTATACACAAGTGCTTTCCCCATAAAATGCCAAGAGAAAGGCATGAAGGAAAAGTTAAGGAGATTTTTAGGTACTGATTTTCCACCAGATGCCACCTTGGCTTGTTTAGAAAGTTGAGTGGGGTCAGGGCTGATTAGTGCTCAGATGGGAGACCATTAAGAAATACCAGATATATAGACCAGGTTGGGAAAAGTGAAGACAGTCCACTTCCATATTAAGCAAAACAAAATCTCTCAAGTATATATTTATAAATCGAGTTTGGCCAGAAGATGAATACTTTTTAGTTTAATTTATATTCTGGTGAAGGTTTGCAAGGGTAAATAAATGGATCTCTCGCCTTTCTGAGACTTTAATTTCCAGAATTCCAAGCTGCATAGCCTCAAATTTCAGAAATTGCAAATCCAGCAACATGGAGGAAGCCAGATACAGTAAGGCATGTTTCCATGCTAGCCAGGAACCCAGAGTATGAAAGTCCACAGACCTTACACATGCCAAGACTGAAGAAGATTGCTATAAATATTAACTACTGTGACTACCTGGGAGACATGAGCATTGATGCCTTGGCTGGTATCCCAGAAAGCGGTCTTCTGTTTTTGCAATCTTCAACATTGCAAAAACCCTTTTAGACCTTTGTTTTTAATTGTGTTTTTAATTTCATAGATTTTTGTATTGCATTGTTTTATTGTTGGCTGTGAACCGCCCTGAGTCCCTTGCACGGAAAAGGGCGGTATATAAATTAAATTATTAAATTAAATTAAATTAGACCTCATCTTGCAATTTATTCTGTAACATGACACAGGGTACCTGTGGGTTGCTTTTCTCACGCTCTTCTGAACACAGAGCAGCTGTTCCCTTCTCAATACTAACAACCTTTCTGCAGAATGCAAACTTTATTTCAAAATAACCAACCATGGACTGGTGTGTGTGTGTGTGTGAAGCGGCATCCATCGCTCCGCCAAAAAAAACCCCGTATATTCAGCGATTTAAAAATAGCCTGGAATGCAAGCATCAAAAGAAAACAGGACGGGGGGAATTGTACCGACAAGTCAGGATTTCGCCCCCGAACTTAGGGGAGGAAAACAAAACAAAACAAGCCATCCACCTGCATGCATCCTCCAAAACGAGGGATCCTTACGTTACCATTCCGCTCCCTTCGCGGGTTTCATGGACCAGGCTTTGCAGGCTCCCTCGGGGCAGGGAGACGGGATAACCTCCGATGCCCGGTCCCATCATGGGAGGAAACGCGCCTTAGTTTCTCTCTCCGGGTCGTTGCAAACGAGCTAGCCGAAATCTGCGGGCAGCCTTTCGCCGCATCTTTACAGCCCGCTGCAACCCCCGGCGGTCGGCGCGGCTTCTTTCCTCCGCGCGGGGAACTGCGGTGCATCGCCGCTGCCGGCGGGCCTCAGAGCAGACGCCGCTTCCCCGCCGCTTCCAGCCCCCGGGAATCGCCGCCCGCGTCATCCGCCGCTCCCTGCCGGCCCGGGCGGAGCCGCCGGACCGCGCGCCGGGCCAGCCGAGAAGCCCCGAGCCGGGCGCGCGAGCGACCCCCTGCGGCCGACCGCCACCACACACACACACACACACACCCCGCCACCCCGGGGAAAGCTTCAGCCTTGTCGCTCGCAAGGCATTGTGGGCGGCGGGGGGGGGAGCCTTGTGGGGGTGGTGAAGAGTGCGCGGTCTCTCCTGCTAAGCCTCCATTCGCCTAACCATGGTTTACTGAAGAAGAAAAGAAGGACTAGTGGGGGACATGATATCAGTATTCCAGTATTCGAGAGGCTGACACAAAGAGGAGGGGGCTCGATTGCAAAGCCCCAGAGGGCAGGTCAAGAAATAATAGATGGAAACTAATCAAGGAGAGAAGCAACCTGGAATTAAGGGGAAACTTCCTAAGAGTGAGGACAATTAGCCAGGGGAATAGCTTGCCACCAGAAGTTGTGGGTGCTCCAACACCGGATGTTTTTAAGAAGGGACTGGGCAGCCATTTGCCCAAAATGGTATAGGTTTCCTGCTTGAGCAAGGGGCTGGACTAGAAGAGCTCTAAGGTCCCTTTCAACTCTATTCTGATTGATTGATACATGACCAGACAACCTGGGGAAAACACACCATTTCCCCCCTTCCCCCCATAACAGATATACACAGTTGGAAGGGACCTTGGAGGTCTTCTAGTCCAACCCGCCGCTCGAGCAGGAGACCCTGTACCATTTTAGACAAATGCTTGCCCAGTCTCGTCTTAAAAACCTCCAGTGTTGGAGCACCCATAACGTCTGGAGGCAAGTTGTTCCATTAGTTAATAACAACCTTGTTGGGACTGAGAATGACTAGCAGTCATTCAGGGAACTTTGGCAGCCAGGATGATCTTAAACCTGGATCGTTCAAGTTAAAGTTGTGTACTGCAATTATCTAACTGTGGGTGCTTGCTGGGGGCCAGTGATGTCATATGCTATGCAGTTGTGCAGATGAGGCCGTTTGTGGGACCATTGTCTGCTGTCTTAATGGCTTGCACTAAGTTGCTCTCTTAATGCCTCTTTCTGCCTAAATTGGTGAGTTCATCATGCCTGTGATAAGCACTTAACCAACCAGGTTATAAAGGAATTAGACTTTGGTGGGGAGAGGAAGGAGTCTTTAAGAAGGGCACCTGGAGAAGCACTTACACAGTTCAGAGGTTAAACCAAGTATGAGAAAGAAGCTCGAAGTAACCCTGCCATGATTTTATTTGGTATAAGATGGGACAGAAAGAAACTCTTGAGACATTCTCAAGATTGATGTCAGCCTTTTGAGGCAGGCCAAGTCAAGAAATAGACCCCACAGGAATTTCAGGAATGGTGCTTTATTTTTCTTTAGTATAAAAACACAATCTTGAAAGTCTGTCCAAATTTCTCCAATCAGGTAGTTGGGCTTATTCATCAAATTGCTTAAGCATCCATAGTAAATATCTTAAGCAGGTAATCCTCTTGGGAAATAAAACTTACTAAAGTTACTTACTAACTTACTCAGAGTTAACACTGATTTCATAGCACATAATCAGAGTAAACTTTTAACATATCCATATTGAGACAATTGGGGCTTAGTATAATACTAGCCCTTGCAATGCAAGAACAATTAGAATATTGTTTCCTAGGAACTAAGATAAATGGGTCTGTGCATGGAGCAGAACAGGTTTGTTTGGATCTGCTTCCAGACCTAAATGAGGCTTTTACTTCACCGGGAGAGGAGAAGAGTAGGAAAAAAGCCAAGGATATAGGTCTCCAGAATTGTCTCTTCCTCAGCAAGTCGCAGAATACCATATCTCTCACCAGCTACCCAACCTCTGATATTTCCAGTGCATTCCCCCCAACTCCCCAGTGTGGCACATCACACATGCCTTAAATTTCGAATGCTTTTCCTTCTCTCGTTTTGACCTGGATGTAGGTACCTGGCAGCCATATTCTAAGAGGTACTTTCCATTCACTTTAGGCAAACAAAAAAACCAAGAGGCCTTCAATCCATACAAAAATAGAATGCATATTTTAAGCAGCCACCCACAACCTGGTGCCTTTGAAATGAACTGGACTACAGCTCCCTTCATCCTCAACCCACATGGCCATATTTGAAGTTTATTTTTAAGCACACAAACGGACTCCAGGCTGGGGAATATTGGTGTATTAGGGTTCTTAGGGATCTTTTGCAATGCACACAAATTCCTAGCCATATGGGATAATAAGGGGAAAGTGTATTTTTGCTTCGGTTTTCTGAAAGAGGAAAAGTTTCAAATCTGAAAGATCTTACAGATTGTGACTGCATGTTTGCTTTCTGCATGTGAAATTCTCCACCAGCACAAAGGACCACTTTAAAATCTAATTTTGAAATGCTAATAGAAAGGACCTAGTGAGACAAAGCATCCACATAACCCAAAGCCTGTCTTGAAGCAGTTGATTTGAATGTGTTAATTCCAGTTTAAAACACTTTGCTGCTTTTAAAAAAATCAGTTGGGAAAATATACTTGGCAGAGAAGATTTGGATGTCCATCCATCAAACAGAAACCACAAAAGTGAGAAAAGTCTGAAAAATCATGCAGCTGAAGGCATTCTGATAAAAGGCAGCGCACTCCAAAGCAGGCTTATTTGTCAAACGCCTTGGAGTTAAAAGAGGCACTTGTAATCTGCGTGTTTCAAATTGCAACAGATCGACGATAAAATACACCTTCCTTTAGCCAGCTTCCTTTTTTTTTCCTCCTTATGTTTTGCTTTTGCTTTTTTTCTGTGACCTTTGGTAACCCACCATCGCTCCGCCTCTTTCCTTATTGGCGGCTGCCCTTTTTTAAACCAGGTTCCCCCACGTAGTGTGGGCAAGACCAAGGGCGCGTTGGGCTTCCTTTCTGCTTTTGCGCAGGCGGGGAAAGCTGGTATGACTATTTAAAGGTGCGACGACGCACGGGGAGCGACAAGATACTGTAAATAAAGCGAGGGGCAGAGGCGAGGCGAGGCGGTGCTCGCGGCCCGTGACGTCATAGAGGGCGTGCACGTAGTCCTCTGGTTGCAAGAGCTTCGCACCCCCCCCAAACGATTTTTTTGCACGTCGGCTGTTCAGTTCCGGAGAGGAGAAAGGTCGGAAGCCGCTGCCCGCCCGCCCGCCTTCCCGCCCCTTCTCGGTGCCGGCACGCCTGAAACTGAACCGGGGTGGCCGCAGAAGAAACCGCCACCTTCCACCCGTGCGGACGCGGGGGGGGGGGGGAAAGCCCAGAGCTCGGCTGGATGTGGGCTCCAGCTTCTCCCATTACCGACTCCATCTCTGGTTCGTGCCCCAGCTTGGCCACCTCGTCTTCCGCCACTATCATCAGCACCGTTCAAGCTAACGGCCTCCAAGCTCCCGTCGCTGCCGGGGACGCCCTCCGGACTCCTTCCAGCTCGCCCAGCAGCCTCGATTCCCTCTCTGTCCAGCCCAGCCACCTCCAGGCGTCTTCCAGCCTGGGCAGTCTTCCGGGATCTTCCAGCATCCAAAGCGACAGCCTCGAGTCCTTGGCTGGGCAGCAAGAAAGTCCGGTCAGCTTCCTCCAGGACAGCCTCAACCCCCGGGACAGCCTAGACTCCCTGCGGCTTTACCCGGCCAACCTCCGGTCCATCTTCAGCCTTGGGGACAGTCTTGAGAGCTCCAGCATCCAGCTGGACAGCTTGCAGTCGGTGGGCAGCGTAGGGGACAACACCCAGGCTTCCAGCATTGTTACCGATAGCCTTGAGTCCCCCTGCAGCTTGTGTGATAGTCTGGAGTCACCTAATGCGCTGCACCTTTGCTCTGGATCCTACAGTGTTTGACCCAAGCCTGTAGCAGATTCCTTCGGTCTGTTCTGCCGAAGTCTATACTGATCAGACAAGTGCTGTGGGAACCATTGCTCGGCCTTTTGCTCGGTGCTTGTTCCCTTCCTCGCTGACCTGATTCTTCTGCACGTTTCGGCAAAAGACTGTTTCTGCCAGAAACAATGTCCACTCAAACTGTTCGCCCTCAGGAGCAAAAGGTGCTGAGAGCTCCCAGGCGGAGTCCCAGCTGTGTCTCTGATCGGTACCAGAACATGCTCCAGGGAGAAGAAACCCACCATGTGGAAAAGAGGAGGTGCCAGCCGCTGCATGGCAGCAGCAGCGCTAGCCAATTGACTTCCTGTCTTCGTGAATGTAGAGTTCCTCAGAGCACCACGGTGACAGGTTGTGACCCGCATCTCCGGCCCATCATGCGCCGTCGAGCCAGGTCCTTGCCCAGTTCACCAGAGAGAAGGCGTAGTGGAGTGGCTCCCTGCCGCGGTCCGGTTTGTAACACCCGCAAGAACCGTGTCAGATTTGCAGATGCCTTGGGCCTGGAGCTGGCGGAAGTAAAAGTTTTCCAAGCTGGGGAAGACCCATCCATCCCACTTCATGTTCTTTCTCGGCTGTCTATTAATTCAGATCTCTGTTGCAACAGGCTGGACCTAGAATTCACCATGCAGTGCCTGGTCCCTGACTTCCAGCAGCCGGGAGATGGTGAAGACTTCCTCAGACGTCTCCAGCAGCAGCAGGTGTGTTTGGAAAGAGTGTCCAGCTCAGATCTGGGCTTGAATGGCACAATCAGAGTGATCAATTTAGCCTTTGAGAAACAGGTGGCTGTGCGTTATACTTTTAATCACTGGAAGGGCCAGCATGAAATAAACGCTCAGTGGAACAGCAGTGTTGCTGGTCAGGATGGTGAGTCCCAAGTGGACATTTTCACCTTCTTTCTTCCTATGCCCCCCTTCCTTCTTCAGCTCAGCTCGGTAATTGAATTTGCAATCTTGTACCAAGTCAACGGACAGGAACACTGGGATAACAATCAGGACAAGAATTACACCCTCACTTGTAGGAATCATCCACTTAAGATGCCCAGAGAATGTGAAGAGAGCTGGATTCATTTTATCTAAAAGCAAAACCAAGGGTTCTGCATTCGTTTGACAGATTTTCTTCTTCGGGCTGAGACACCAAAGACATGGCAAAGATCCTTCAGAATAAAAGAATAACAAGCAATCTGCACAAAAGCTGTTTAGAGAAGCTGGGGGTTTTTTTCCTGAAAAAGATAAGGATAAAGGACCTTAATTTGCAGGGATTTGCACTAAATTCACTTGAAATGTGTGAGAATAATAGCCAAATGTGTAATCATTAGAAGGGAACTATTGTATTTTATTGCTTTAATTCTTAGAATGTGCTGATTATGCAGTATTCTAAAGCAGACAGTACTTGATGCTCTGTAGTTTTGCACTTCACTTTTTGCACTTTTTACAAAATTGTCTTTGGTGGAACATAAGCGTTATTTCTGTTAATTTCTAGTAGAGAATAATATTGCACTTTTTTAATGCACTGGTCAAATTCTGCAGGGCTGAGGAGGGCAAAATTTAACTGTTTAAATAAAAATGACAATTTACACTGCAGTTTATAGGCTTAAATGATAGCATTCTTATACATTTGGCATTAGTCCCTAAATACTCCTGTTTTAGAGAACTTTCTGTTATTGGAAGAAGAAATGCAGCTTGCTTTTGGCGGAATTTTATTTTTATTTTAGCCTTCTAGGTCAGAGTTAACCTAAGTTAATGCCACCATAGTGTAATGAGCTACAGTATAGACCAACAGCAGGAATGTTTGTTTTAAACTATGTGGGCTGCAATCAATCTTAGATTATCTTACACTGCTTTCTAAACCAGCCATGGCTAGAGTGGAATATAAATATAAGAAGCAGACATCACGAAATCACTTACTTTTTGTGCTAAGAAAACTTTCATGGGTGTATCTATGCATATGCTAGGAGTCACAGGCATTTTTACTTTTCTGAAAAATTGTTAAGAAAGAGGTCGTTCTGAATCACACTTTTTAGAATATGAAACTGCTTGATTCGTTGACAACTTGAAGATCTGGATTTTCTTTGAGAAAAATGAGAATGCTTCTTTGCATTACAGCACAATGGCCTAGTTTTCAGAACAAAACAACACTGAAATATGCTAGATTTCTGGGAGATCTTACAAGATGTTAGCCCTTTTAAAAAATATTTAGAAGGAGTGAATGATGTCAGGCACCTGGGTTCCAGCTACAGGTGCTATTAAGGATTGAGTTCCATGTTGTTTGTGTCACCATTTTGCATGCATACATGTTTAGGAGATTGCTGTCACTGCCATGAATTGAGATGTCCTGCATATGCCATTAAGTCTGTAAGGAATGCTTCTATTTATTCATCCTTCTTGGGAAGATCTCCTGGTGATGTGGTAAAGTTAGCATTGAGTGAGGGTTGTATATGCTAAGCTAAGAATCATTCTAATGTATGGAAACAACTGATGATAGATGAACTTGTGATTGCCAAAGGATCTGAAAAGTATTCTCAAAGCAGAGGTCAAGTTTACATCCATTAGTTCAGGATGAATCACCTTGTGCAGTGAAGTACAATGGAATACAGTACACGTCTTTCTATTCTTAATCTCTTCCCTGCCCTTTTTATGACAGGATTTTGTAGTTCTGTAGCAAGCAGTCTTAGACTGAGTCATCTAGCTTGAATCAGTCTCTAAGATGGGGCAGGTAGGGATTGGAGCTCTACTCTGTATGGCCTTCAAACTAATTTCTTGCAAGCCCCCCCCAACCAAATTCAAAAATCGCTACAAGAGATCGGTACGGATAAGCACCATCTTGCCTCTCCTGTTGGATTTACTACTTGAGAAAGAAGAATGAAGTGTCAGAAGGAAAACATATTGGTGAGGTTAAGGAAATAGACCAGGGGTCCCCAAACCTGACAACTTTTAAGACTTGTGGACCTCAACTTTCAGAATCCCCCCACCTACCATGGTTGGGGAAGGAATTCTGGCTGACTGAAGAATTCTAGGAGTTGAAGTGCATAAGTCTTAAAAGTTGTGAGGTTTGGAGACCCTGAAATAGATGATCCCATCCATTTGGGTTCTGACTCCATCTACTTTTGGCTCTGGCTTCTTCCGCCCAGTGGTTCCAATAGTTTGTCCAGAATATGTATCTGTTGGTTTATACAAGGTTTCCCAGCAGAGTTTCCCTGGAACTGTGTGCAAATTATATCCTCCCATCTTCACCTTCTCTGCCCGCCCCTCCCAGCATATGGTTTGGGGTTTTTTTTTTACTTTCTTTGCTCATGGTTTAGGAAAGCCCTGGTTTCTGATTTCCTGAATTTTGGACTAATATTTGTGCCTTGAATAACCTTCGGACTGCTATATCGCAGTACATTCTGGCCAGACATGCTTTGTATCTCATAGATGCTGGCAGGAATCCCAGTTCCAGTGTAGAAAGTCATGTCAAACCTGTCTTCACTCATGAGAACTTCTATACAAGATGTTATCTCAAGGGACCATTCTGTCAAGTGGAAAGTTCCTTTGAAATGTCTGAATAGTGGGTAATGGAAAATCTATTTTCTTTACGGGTGACTAAGCCAAGACATGTATGTAGATCTGTAGTGGCGCAGTGGTTAGAGTGCAGTACTGCATTCTACTTCTGTTAACAGTCGGCTGCCAGTAAGTTCAGCAGT
>JANHFO010006101.1:2143-20784 GCA_032468095.1 Pareas carinatus | reverse complement strand
GGCTGTACACCGCCCTGGGTCCCCTGTGGGGAGAAGGGCGGTATAGAAATCCAATAAAAGTAAAGTAAAGTAAAAGACCTTGGGCCATTTCCTGATGCCTGGACCCACGGCTGCGGCCTCTGACCCAGCGCCGACTCACCCCAGCTCCCTGGTTCTCCGAGATGCTGAGGGAGATGAAATGCCGGAAAAGACGCCTAGAGAGCAGTTGGAGGTCCAGCCGGTCTGAATCTGATCGATCTTCTCTTGGGACCTATACTGTTTCTATTTGGATGCGATCAGGGTGGCTAAGAATAATTACTTTTCTGCTCTGATTGCGTCTGCGGATGACCGCCCTACTGCCCTGTTTGGGGTGGCTCACTCTCTCCTTCATCTGGAGGGCGGGGTGACCCCCCGCAGGTTTCGGCGGAGGAGTTTAGAGGTTATTTCCAGGAGAAGATCACACAGATCCGGGATGGTTTGGACTCCGACTGGGTGAGTCCAGACGGGTTGACGGATGCCGGTCTTGAGAATACCATCTGGGGTGAGTGATGCTGTGGCTCCAGAGGACATGGACAGGATCCTGGGGTGACTTAAGGCAACCACATGTTTACTGGACCTGTGCCCCTCCTGGTTGACGCTGGCCTCCTGAGAGGTGACACGAGGTTGGCTCCAGGGCATTGTCAATGCTTCTCTGGATGAGGGTATCATTCCAACTGCCTTGAAGGAGGCGGTGGTACGGCCCCTTCTCAATAAGCCTTCATTGGACCCAACTGTTTTAAATAATTACCATCCTGTCTCCAACCTTCCTTTTGTGGCGAAAGTTGCAAGATTGTGGTTGCTCGCTAGTTCCCCCAGCACCAAGATGAAACTGTCTATCTCGATCCGCTCCAGTCTGGCTTCAGGCCTGGGTACAGCACGGAGACGGCATTGGTGGATGATCTCTGGAGGTCCCGGGATAGGGGTTGCTCCTCTATCCTGTTCCTATTAGACCTCTCAGCGACTTTTGATACCATCAACCATGGTATCATGCTGCGCCGGTTGGCGGGGTTGGGAGTGGGAGGCACCGATTTTCGGTGGTTCTCCTCCTACCTCTCTGACCGATCGCAGACAGGAGGACAGAGGTCGACGCCATGGGGGCTCACTTGTGAAGTGCCTCAAAGTTCGGTCCTCTCGCCTCTCCTGTTCAACATTTACATGAAGCCGCTGGGTGAGATCATTCGTGGCTTTGGGGTAGAGTACCATCAGTATGCTGCTGATACTCAGCTGTACATCTCCACCCCAGGCCACCCCAACGATGCCGTCGAGGTGATGTCTCAGTGCCTGGAGGCCATGCGGATCTGGATGGGGTGCAACAGACTCAGACTCAATCCCTCCAAGGCCGAGTGGCTGTGGCTGCTGGCACCGCGATATAGCCAACTTGTTCCATCGCTGGCTATTGGGGGCGAGACTTTGGCCCTCATAGATAGGGTCCGCAACTTGGGTGTCCTCCTGGATGTACGGCTGTCCTTAGCAGACCATGTGGCAGTCGTCACCAGGGGGGCCTTCTACCAGGTTTGCCTGGTACGCCAGTTGTGCCCCTTTCGAGATTGCGACGCCATGCAGACGTTCACTCAAGCACTCATCATGGCCCACCTGGACTACTGTAATGCTCTCTACATGGGGTTCCCCTTGGGTCACATCCAGAAGCTGCAACTGGTACAAAATGCAGTCACACGAGGGGTTATGGGGGCCAGTGGCAGGACCCATGTGCCTCCCCCTGCACGAGCTGCATTGATTGCTGGTGGGTTTCCGGGTGCGCTTCAAGGTGCTTGTTATGACCTTTAAAGTGCTCAATGGCTTAGGACCCAGTTATCTACAGGACTACATTCTGCCAGCAAATATGTCCCAATGACCAGTGCGTTCCCACAGAACAGGCCTCTTCAGGGCGCCGTCAGCCAGACAATGTTGGCTGGTGACCCCCAGGGGGAGAGCCTTCTCTGTGGTAGCTCCCACCCTCTGGAACGATCTCCACCTGGTGATCCGTAGTATTTCGGACCTCCGTGCTTTCCGTCGTGCCATAAAATCACACTTGTTTATTCAGGCTGGCTTGGCCTGACTCACACTACCTCTCCCCTAGTTAAAATAATTTTTAGATATTTTAGACCTTTTAAATTTTCAGATCCGGTTTTGAATTGGATATATTTTCCCAGCTTTTTAAATTTATGGCCCTATAAACTTATATATATTTTATATTGTTTTTTAAAATGGTTTGTTTTGTATTGTATTTTTGTGATTCTTGTCTTTTAGATGACTGTACACCGTCCTGGGTCTCTTTGGGAAGAAGGGTGGTATAAAGATATAAATAAATAAAATAAATAAATAAATACATAAATAAAATCTCAGATAGATAGTAAGTTAAAATAAGAAGGAATAACAGTGAGAGGTTTTTAGTGGTCACTAGTTGGCATTGGGTGGCATTCATTGCACCAAGACATTGTAGAACTTGATAGAAATCCAGCTTCCAACAGGTAGTCCTTGACTTAATGACTGGTCACTTAGCAACCATTCAGAGTTACAATGGACCTCCACAGAACTACTTATGACCCAGTTTTGAAGTTCTGGCAGCAGTTCCCTTGTAGTCACATGATGGGTGACAGGTGCTTGGCAAATGGTCTGCATTTATGACTGTCTGCAGCATCCCATGGTCACAAGATGGTGATTTACAATGTTTTTTGCCAGAAACCAGCATTTGCTTCCAATTTCCGGCAAAAAGTACCCATTGGGTATAATAAATTTGCTTAAGAACCACATCATTTGCTTAATGATTCCCACAAAATAAATTATAAAATTGGGCATGTGGTCATATGATGCTTTCCTTAACAACTGCAAAATCAGGCTCAATTATTGATGTAAGCCAAGGACTACATAAAAAACTGTAGTAGATCTACTAGATATGCTAAAAACTAGACAGAAGCTCTAACTCTTTATTGCTCCAGGGAGCCTCGGGATTTTTTACAAGTCAGATCAGGTAACTGTAATGAATGGAATCAGTCAATTATTGCCGTTCTCTAAGGGGTGATGTCTATATCCTAGGAGGGAGAGCCCTGGGGAAATACATGTCATTAGTTTTTCATCAGCATTCTCAAAATATTCTTCCTTGCCTTTCTCTCTTTCAATGAGAAGGACAATAAATTTAGTCAGCCACATTGCTATAATGGCAAAATATTGTGTTGATATAGCAGAAATAAGTCATGCTTATAATCCTTAATGGGGAAGAACTCCAAGTCACTCCCAAGAGCTTCCCACCCACAGACACCCAGTCACTGACACTTAGTTTATCTGATCCTAACAAGTCACTTAATATTAGATCAATTGAATCAGAGAAAGCAATCCATTCACCTCTGTACTGTTTGCAGAAAGTTTAGGTACTGAAGTATATTTCAGGACATGATATACCATCAATGTTACTTAATTTAATGGAAAAAATATCTTTTTTTCAAACAAAGACCATCTCCCATTCATAGAACAATGTAATTATTTGTAACTAGCGGTTTTCAAGCATGTCCATTTCGGTGGTTCGGATAGGTTGTACCTAATCATGGCTTAAGCAGATCAACTCAATACACCTATCTGAAAAATCAGACCCCTGGTTGTAGAATATGCTAGAACAGAAGTTGTCACTTTTTTAAGCAGTGAAACTGCTAGTTTAGAAATCTAGAACTCTTAATTTCAGAGAATCCCATCAAGATCTTGTAGAAACTTAAATTTCCACAAGAAAAATTTGCACCGTACCATACTTTCAAATTTTGTCTTCTGAAGTATTGATCATAAGATGAATGCCATCTGCTGAGATAGGCATTCAAACATGTGGTATCTAAATGCAAAACGTGGTGCCTCCTAAGAGACTGCAATATGTTTTAAAAAATATATATTAAAAAATCCAAATAGAGAGTTACCAACTGATGAATCCCCAGGAAATGGCTAGCTAAAAATGATGTCCTCTGGCTTCATTATCAAAGGTATTTTCTGTGATACACCATAGTCTCCGTTGTGTCAGAGAATTTATACAAGGCATCTAAAATGCTACCAGCTGCAGCCTGTTTGTATCATCCCATAAAGACATCATTTTTGTGTGTCAAACTCCAGTAAATTCTCTTTAAGATCTAATCTTACTTTAAGCAAGGATTCCTTTTTGATGACCTATTTCTAGCAGTTTTTTCATCATGATTATTCTGCCAAAAGGAATACGAGGAATTGGGGGGTCTCCAAAAGTCCAAAGCAGATTGTCTTGTCAAGGAGCAGATTCTGCTCTGTTCCATCAGCGCTCAGATGGGGTTCTAGAGTTTTTATATTGTTGATGTTTAATATTGTATTCCATCCAAAGTTATTATGCATGAATTGACTGGCCATATATCTGTTTACTGAAAAATAAACGAATAAATGATATATCCATGATCATTAGGATATTAGGATGAAATTCAGTGGGACACTTACCTGAAAAGAAATGAGTTCCTTCCCCCAGTGGTTACTGTTATTACCTCATTATTTATTTAGTAAGTGATGATGGAGAACTGAATCAGTTGGACTAATTATTTCCATTGTCATTGTTTGGGCACTTACTCAAAGTTGAAAGGTAATTCTTCCTTTTTCCGAGAACATATTTGTGATAAAATTATTTTATTGTAAGATTGACATTTCTATTTCACCCCTTTAAAAAGAGATGGAGTTGTTCTCTGGTCACATGTTTTAGAACTACTGTGCCAGAGCATGACACCACAAGAGTTATAATTATAACTAGAAAACTGCTGATGCATGGGTTATGGTTTCAGAAATATTTCCTTACCTAAACAGAAAAACAGAATGACCACGAGTGGGCAAAAAAGCAGTAGGAATGACAGCGACTTCTGACTTCCTGCTGACTTTCCCATTGACCTTTCCTTTGGAAATTGGTGGGAAGTGTTGGAAATCATGATCATATGTTTGTGACTGATCCCAAAAGTGTGGTAGCACTGAAATGGTTGCAATTTTGCCAAATTTCAATTCTCACTGAATTAATGAGGCCTAGATTTTGAATGCATTTTTAAGTTAGACAATTTGAGGTATATTGGTTTAACATTACTGCTCTATGATGCAGCATTTTGCCCAACTGAAGATTACAAACAGACAAATAGGAGAGTTTTAGGAGCATATAGATAGATCACAATTTCCAGTTAACTGTAGTTCAAACTATGAGAATGTCATCTGCCTTACAAGTTACGATTAAAAAAGAGGATGCCTGCTCAAGGTAACTCATTCTGGTAGGGGGTTGTAGCAATAGAAAGAACAACATTACTCACAGTTGTGGTGCCAAAGCAGGGAGATGAAACAAGACAAAGCATGGTGAGGAGTGTTGAGATTCTACCACTCTAACTATAACATGTGGACTAGATGATCACTAAAATGCCTTTCAACACCATAATTCTATGAATCTATCTATCTCATCTAAATTTTATTCTGCCATAATCTAACAGACTCTTGGTGGAGTACAGACATTTTAAAACAATAAAATAGAAATAAAGCAACATAAAGACGGTACAACTACAAAACATACCATTTTAGATGTCACAATGGAAACATCCTCCAGAAGTTCTCAGTCTTCAATGTTTTCTGGAAAGTGGCCAAAATAGAGGCAGATGTAACCTAAAATGAGAAGCCATGCCCAAGGACTAGCATCTTTTCCATGCAAAACAATATTTCCTGGGGTCAGCTCCCAGGAATCTTCCTGAAAGTTACAATAGAATTCTTTATTGGCCAAGAATGACTGGACACACAAGGAATTTGTCTCAGGTGCATATGCTCTCAATGTACATATAAACTACAAGTGATAAACTCTATAATCATAAAATACATTCATCATGTCATTATGTCATAAAAACACATTCATCATGTCATAAAATACATTCATCAAGTCATAAAATACATTTATCATGTCATTAGAACAGTCATAGAATTCTAATAAGCAATCTACAAATCATACTAGGATACTAAATAAAACAACTGCTGTAGATTGTAGGATACAAGCAACACGTTAATTGTCATACAAATAAGAGAATAGGTAATAGGTAATAGGAAAGATGAGGATAATAATGTTACATTCCTACTAGGTAGTTTAAAAGTGTTGTGGAAGTTAGTTGTTTAGCAGAGTGATGGCATGGGGGGGGGAATGTTCTTGTGTCTAGCTGTATTGGTTTGCAATGTCCTATAGTGATGGCTGGAGTGAAGAAGTTGAAACAGATTATGTCCAGGGTGTGAAGAGTCTTTAGCTATTTTCTCAGCCCTCTTTCTGGCTCGTGCAGTGTACAGTTCTTCAATGTTAGAAACAATCTCCTCTTGGCCATGATTGCAATGGTTGAATTAACATTTTAGGCTTAGGACCAGAAGTCCCATCTCTTCTCAATTGTTTCTACCTGTCAGATGCGATCTATCAGATAGGGCATGATCCAGGTATAGTTAGCTAAAGGGTCTCGACTGGCAGGGCCCAGCACTTGCCCCACCATGATACTCACTCTTTGGAACATAATCCCCCTAAGTTTATATTGGCCTCATCCTTGTTGTTCTTTTGTAAGGCCTTGAAAACTTGGCTTTGTGCTTGAGCCTGGGATTCTAGGTATGGTATAGGCCTATCTAATGGTTGTATGGGTGGTTAATCAGTTTAGGATATTTTTAGTTATTTATTTTAGTTTAATTAGTTATTTAGTCAAGCATATATAAGAAAAACAAGTATAAATAGAAAAATACTATATAAATATGTAGGCATAAGCATATGCATAATAGTAACAATCTTCCCCCCTGCAATACGCACCATCTCTGACCTTCAGACCTTCCGCTGCGCCCTGAAGACCCACTTATTCCAGCAGGTTGGTTTAGCCTAGCCCTAGTTCTCTGGTTTTATTCGTATGAGTTTTAATGTTTTAGTTATTTTAATTCAATAGAAATTATTTTATTATTCTACTCATTTTTTTAATTAGGCCCCATGTAATATAATATTTTTAAGGTTGTTTTTATTGTGTTTTTGTGCTATGTATTGTATGTTTTTTATTAGGCCTGTTAGCTGCCCTGAGTCCTGCGGGAGAAGGGCGGGGTATAAATTTAAATAAACTCAAACTCAAACCTAGGACTACAGTATGATAGTTTTTTTCTGTGTGTAGAGTAATTTTAATATATTGTTTGTTTTATTTATAGATAGTACATGATACCAACAGTGAAGGTATGTCTGAAAATAAATTAAGATTCCACTTTTGATAATGTTTTGTAATTTAAATGCAACTATTTTGCCTTGAATATTCATTTACATGAATGATTATAAATGTCTTTGAAGTTTAATTATATGATTTTGTAAATAATGCCTTATATTTTCATCTAGGTAAAATTCAAATACTTGAAAATTTCATATTGCGAATAAGTGCTCTTACTGCTGATAAGAGAATTGGTATTTATATTCAGCAAGAGGTAAGAATTATTTTTAATATTATTTTTCTTGGCCTTTCAAACTTTGAATTGACTATCTTGCTGCGTTTTAGTTGCAATACCAATTTTCTGTGTTTCAGATATTTGACATGGTTTACTTCTAAATATTAGGACACAGGAAATTTACTTATTTTTTTTAAAAAACCTACTCTATTGATTTAAATTAACCATGCAGATATATTCATTCAACAGTGTACTTTATTTACCTATTTGTTCCCTTCCATAATTTCTAGTATCTTGATACTCATCTTTCTGAACACCCTGTACTGTAGGTAGCTCTCAACTTATGACCAGTCATTTAACATTTGAAGTTATGATAGACTCGAAAAAGTTACCTATGACACAGTCTTAAAGTTATGATTGTTACATCACCTTTGTGGTTCCATGATTGTATTTTGGGCACTTGGCAGGCAGCTTGTATTTACAACCAGTTATACTGATTTGTAAAGTCACGTGATCAGATTTTGCAACTTTTTTGCTGTCTTCAAGGAAAAAATGGCCATTGGATAAATTGCATTTGGACATGATCCTATGAGTTGCTTAATGACCAGCTATTCACTTAAGAGCCATCATAAAAATGGTTGTAAAATTGAGTTTGGTCACGTGATAATGATGAACCCCGCGACTTATAACAAAATTCTGAGTTCAGTTGTGGTTGTTAGTCACAGATGATGTCATGGTGAGGTTTGGTTTGATTTGAAACTCTGCTCACAGCCAAACAAGGAGCGGTGGGGGGATGGAATAGAATGGAATGCAGGGAAAGACATAAGGTGGGGAAAAGGAATGCAAAGAGCATCAACTCTGAGCCTAAGAACCAAGGTCATCTGAGAAAATCTGCTAGGCAGAGACTCTGTTGCCCAAACAAACTGAACTAAAATGATGTACTGATTGGATGAAATAAAGTGACAATGGGAGGAGCAAAGGGAAATGGGGAATGTTTAACTATGCATTTACACATGAAATCATTAGAATTGATTTCGCTACTTCTTTATCCCTGTTGGGTCAGTAAATTATACTCCTGGAGCCAAAAAATGTTCCAGGAGACTTTACTTGCAGCATGAACCAAGTAGGATGATTGACAGAGTACCTGTACAAATTATTTTATCACATACCACTTGACATCTTGAGTTATTTATAAAAACAACAATTTAATATAATTGCATTGTGTACATGTATTTATTTGTCCAATATCTATGGTTGCCCAACTGCACAGCAGTTTAAGGTAATAAATAACTCCTGTCCAGGAATGAACATAACTGGTACAAAAATTGACTCTCTGTAAAGATCCTTCTAGCCACTACTAACCTCTTTAAGCAGAGCTGCAGGGCTGGGAGGTCTCTCAAAACAGATTACATGTAGAGAAATTCAATGCTATCCAGAAATTAAAGCTGGAGAGTCCCTGGAAATGCCTAAACCCTCACTGCTCAGTCCTACTAGGGTTGAGCCTCAGCCTGCTCCTTCCCATCCAGACCCCAATCTCTTGACACTATGACAGAATATTGATGGTATCACATGGTAAAGCCAGGGGCCAAGATGTACAACTGGGTATGATCAGTATATTGATAATATACTGAATGTCTTTGCCAGTGAGAATGTCTCTTGTAAATATTGAATAGAGGTAAGTATGTTGAGCCCTGAGAAACCCCATAGAACAAAAACATTAGGCATGATGATTGGTGGTTGATTTTGGCAACCGTTGATTTTGATTCCATGGTTTATTTTTCAGTAAATATGTTTAGATGATCACCCGTAATGGTGTCAAAATTTAGTTGTCTTCCTGTATAAGGGAAGGTCTTTCCTTTGCTTCTTGAATTGCTTTTAGTGTGCTAGTAAATATAATTGCATGTAGCATAACCAACTCTTGAGAGGCACAGCAAAAAATATCTTTCATTACATTACGTGGATATTTAAAGATGTTTTTGGTATCATACTGAGTTTTTCTTTTTAATATACTTAATATTCAATTACCTCTTTTTATCTTTAGGCAGTAAGAAAACTGAACTTCCTGCTTACTGCTATGCCTCAAGATATTAGAAGGAAAACAATTTCTACGAAAGAAATGCAACAAGTCATGTAATTAACTTTAATATAATGTTCACATTTAAATTTAATATAGCTTTACCCTTGGGTTCTTTGTGGAAACCTAAAATTTTGTTAAGATAATCATGTTTAAGATCATTTCATTTATGTTTAAGCGAAATTTATTCAAAGTTAAACATTTTTAAAGTTAATCTTAAAAAGCTGACATAAATATGATATAGTTCTGTTAATTAAGAATAATATGCAGTGTTTTAAATAAGCCACATCTTACATACAGTTTAAATTGGTTTGTGGATATCTCATTGCACTTTCCAAAACCTTCCTCTCACACATCAAAGATTGCATTTGGCATGTCTTCTTCAAATTTTCATCTCGTTTGTTAAATTATAATACGTTAAAATGGAATCTTTGTATTATAATGATGTGTCGGCAAGACCACTGGTAACTTTTGACTCTGTTAATAAGGCACAGGCAGTTTATCAATTTAAATGTCTCCTTCAGCCAAGAGAGCTTGGAGTAACTAGATGTTATAAGAATATTTCTGTAACACCTATAAATTAATATACGCTATCCAATAATAGACAGGAATTCTTTAACTGAAGAAATAGAACTTATAAATACTTTTAATGGTATTAAATTGTCCTGGTTAAGAGAAAAGTTGATTAATAATTACATACAGTCTCTATCTATAACTTCATTCCTCCTAACCTTAAAAGCTCTGAAAAGGTCCATGAGACAGGCAAATATAAAAGAAGGTTAGGATATAAATCCAATAATAAATAAAACATATAAACTATTGAAACCAGTGATTATTAAATCATATAAAATAATTATTAAATTATATCAAAAAGTTCTTATTTGTACTTTTTTTTATAGAATCAAAAGCAACAAACAGATTATTATTAACAAAAACAGTACATGCAACTAGGTTTGGATACTTGCAGACTTTTAAGAAATAATTCTTTAAAATGTAACAATTAATGCTTCTTGTCTAAATTCTTCTTAGTTCTGGGCATCACCTGGAAATACAAATTGAAATTATACACTCTTTAAGAACTGTTTGGCATCCAGTGTGCGGACATTCAGGAAACTATTAAAGACCTGACTGTTCTTCTAGGATTTGGGGCAGACTAATGATTGAGTCCCTTTTGGATGGAATTTGGGAGTTTATATGTTTTCTTCAATCTATCTCTGGTCTGCTTTTTGTCTTTTACCTTTTTTTCTTCTTTAAATTGTAAGCTGCTCAGAGTGATCAAGTGGCATATAAATTGGATAAACAGATATAATTATGCAATTTATACAATGTTTCAAAAGCCAGTCAAGCTGAATTACAGTACTTGTTTGACAGGAATGACATGGGGGAAAGAATTTTGGATGCTGGAGGTAAGCAGAGATTTCAACATATGTGTTAATATTATCCAGAGCTGTTTAATGCTAAGTGTATCTATTTTAGAAACTTTCTATAGCTTTCATGCCACATGTGAAAACAGTCTTTTCATAGGATCAGTGATACAGAACTTTGACAGTAAAGTCATTGTTTTGTTCAGTATGCATCCATTTATTATTACATCAGCATTCTCAATTTGTTGGTTTACTTATTTGTTTTTCCTGAACATGTCAGTTTTGTTCTTTAGCCAATTTTGACTATTGTATATAGCATGCAACTTCAACTTAAATCAGAGAGTTGAAAGAGCTAGTGATTGCGTATGGAATTTTAAGAGCAGGTGGTGAACCATTTCATAAGATGGCTTTTCTTTTTCCTAGGAGGTAGAGATAGTTTCAAATAAAGAACTGAAGAGTAGCCAGCCATCATTTTTATTTTGTAAGAATATCTCTGAGGTTTAAGTAGACCCTGAAGGATTCTTGAAAATGCAGGTGATGCTGGCCTTCAAGCCAACTTCCCATTTTGTTAGAATTAAAAGAATCCTTTTAAAGATTTAAGTAGAGTGGCTGAAATTCTTGTGGGTGCTGAGAAATGTGTTCACAAATATATTCATACCTATGAATACTACACTGAATACTTCAGATATATGCAACAAATTGTATGTATTGTTTGTGTGTGTGTGTGTGTGTATGCGTGTGTGTATATATATGTATATGTATATGATTAATTTGCAGACAGTAATATTTAATTACTATCAAAAGACTTTATGTTAATGTTCCTGTCATATATATTATAGACTATGATCTCCAAGTTGCCATTACTGAAGCATTATGCAGAATGACATCAGAAAAACAAAGAAGAGAGCTGGCAATCCAGTGGTTTCCAATGGATTTTGTCAGCAGTGCATTTAAGCAAATTAAAGATTCTGAGTTTGAAGCAGTAAGTCATATTCAAATACTGGTTCTTTCAAAACAGGAAAATTGTCAAAAAACTTACACTTCTTTTCTTTTTAAATAGGATTGCAGGAAGTTCCTTAACCAAGTTAATGGTATGCTTGGAGACAAAAGAAGGTTTGCATCATGTTAACCAAATACAAATTATTAATTACAGAATATACACCCTAAATAATATCTTTTCATAAGTTGAAAAAATAAGAGTCACAAGATAATTCTTTGAAGTTGTTATTCATGTTTGCCAGCATCACTAGTCCAGATGTATGAGAAAAACTGGAATAAAACCAATTATATAGTAAGTAGTACCCATATACGTATCTTATGGAAGAAAAAACTACAAGTGATTTTATCAGTATTATATATTTTAACTTTTTTCACCTTGGAAAAGGGTGATGAGAATAGAAAATTCTACTTTTTCTGAGTAGAGATGAAAAATGAAGTGATTAAACTGCTTTTATTATGAAAATACTGTACTCTCTTTCAGGGTATTTACCTATCCTTGTTTATCAGCTGCACTCGATAAACATGAGGTAAGTTCTTTTCTTTTGACTGTATAACATATACATCATGGTACTTTATTTGAATTCAGGAATATGCATTTGACTGGTAATAATTCAAAAACTTTTGATTTAGAAATGGGAACAGAATGTTCTTAAACTAATATCAGAACTAGTCATTTGAAAGCAGACATCAGCATAGCATAGAGACATAAGCTATTTTAGGATAGAAATTATCTACCTGGAAAAGATTATTATTTCCATATCCTCTTTCTCACCCCCTTTTAGGTCCTGGCCTTTGTACCTTTGCTTTATGGTTTATGTTCTGGCCTTGTGCTTTAACTAGAGCTTGAAACCTGTATTAAATCACACCTCCAATTCTCAGACATAATTGAAAACTGAAGTTTAAATACTGAAATAAAGTGCTGAAGCTGTTCCACAAGAAAAGTGAATACATTGTCATCACACTTACCGTTGGCATGATAACCCATGATTATTAAGCTAAGAACATTGCAAAATGTTATAAAAGGTTTGCATGTATAGAGTTATAATGATTCTTTTAAAAATCTGATTCTATTATAGCTGCAGATGCCAGCAGATGAAAACCTTGAAGAATGTTGGATTGACTTTAATGTTGGAAGTAGAAGTATATCCTTCTATATTACTGCAGATGATGAAGTAGGTTAAGTTTTCTTTATTGAATCAAACTTTTTAAAGATCATAACCTTTTTAGTTATCAGAATCAGAATAGTTTATTTTGAAAATCAGTGTTAAAAAAGCTTCCTTCCTTCCTTCCTTCCTTCCTTCCTTCCTTCCTTCCTTCCTTCCTTCCTTCCTTCCTTCCTTCCTTCCTTCCTTCATCTTGCCAGTTAAGCTTTAATATGACCATCCTTAAACTATAAAAAAGGAATCCAGGGTTTTTAAAGTATACATGGTGAATGAAGAATAAATACCCATTTCTCAGTGAGTTGAGTTTTTTTGCAAATGCATACTTTCTTTCAAATTAAATAATAATTAAACTTTATAATACATTATACATATATGCTCCCCTCTTACTGATGAAGATCAGTCCCTTTCCAATGCTGTTGCTCAGGCATTCTATTATCCAGCAGTCTTCTTACCAGTATGACAGATATGATCTAAGTTTTATGGTTAATGATTCCTGGATGGGTGATCCAGTGGGACTTTTGTGTTTTTGATGAAGCTGTTCCATATTGTTCAAATCAGTGTTACTTCTGACAGCATATTTAGGATTGGATTTTCAAAGTTGGGCAGGGAGAACTGAAATGCCTGATCTAATACTTAGCACAGTGTCATAAGGAAATAATTGGCTACTGAGAATGAACCTTTAAGCAATTTTCCCAATTTGTAATGTTGGAATGGAAATTAGAGTAAATCTTGCAGGCAAATACATTCTAATGGTTTCTTGATGCCCCGGAAGTGTTTTCTGCTTAGCTTAGCTGGTGTTATTAAAGTCTTCCTAAAACACAGAGTTCGTATTGCTGACAATGGAATTGAGTTAGTCTCCAGAAGAGTTCTTTTCTCCTGATCTTTAGTGTCACATGTCAAATTTGGAAATCTGTTTTGCACTCTGTTGGCATCCCAGAGTACTGAACTAGTGACTATTTAATATGATCTCACATACTGCCAGCCCATTGTGATTAATCTACTTAGTTGTTTACTTCCATCTTAATAGTTCCTGCTCATAATATGAAAAAGCCCTTGATTCACAGGAAAATATTTGTTCCTATTCAAAAGCAACTGTCTGTTCATCTTGGTTCCATATTGTCAGGGAACATAAAAGGGAAGTGAAGAAGAGTTTTATAGGTATTATTATTTTAAGCTATAAGATTGTGTGTACATAAAAAATGGACCCTATGTATACCTAAGCTTTCCTTTGGTGAAGTTGTTAAATCCATATTTTTGTTTTGATCTGTTGGTGAAGAAAATGTGTATCATGAGACAAAGGTTAATATCATCATCACAAACTACTGACAAATAGTTGACATCCCGCAGAAGTAAATTTTGGAAATATTATACCAAATTTTCAGCTATAATATATGACAGTAAACATTATTATACTTTTAGGGTCAACAGTGGGAAGCTGTGTGCATTCCAGAAGAAGATGTTAGGACCTACGTAATTGAAGGTACTTGAGATTTTAAGGTATTTCTTATTTTCAGAATGTTAAGGATAAATATGGTATTCAAAATTGCTTATTTCTATTTCAGAGAAACTTTTACTATCTTATTGGTGTGTTTTCTAAATGTTTGCCAAGGAAATATGTTGCCTCCAAATAAATAGTATTAAACTATTTAATATTAATGTTTCATTTCTGCGTAGAAAAAGAAAAAGAGAAATTGTTAATGGTGCATCTAAACAATTCAATGTCTGTTGGTGGCCAGGAAGGTGAGAAAATAATCTTGCATTTTGATTCTGCATTGGAAATTACGGATGCAATAAGAAAAGTTTATGGTGCAACAAAATATCAGGTAATATCTCTTTCTTTTTCTCTTGTGGAATAAAAATGACTAATCACAGTTTACTATTATAATTGTAGTTGGTTATACTTGTTTTTCTGCAGAATTGTGTACGCAGTTGAAGATAGTCTAATTCCAACAATTATTGTCTGAATGATAATAACAACCATAAAATAAGGAAGGAATGAGATACACATTTCTTCACATTTTTTGCAATCAGTAATTCTATAATATTCCTGGGCTTTGAATTACCATGTAAAATAATAATTCATAAATATTTCATATCTTGAGAGATAGTTTGGTGTGCTTAAGGCATCAGACTAGAAACTGGAAGATTGTAAGTTTTACTCCTGCCCTAGGCACAAAGCCAGCTAGGTGAAAGCCAGCTAGATGACCTCAAGGAAAGAAATTCTTTCATCTTACACCATTAAGTCAGAACTGAAGAAGCTTCCTGGATGAAAAACAAAATGTCTTAAAAAATAAACAAAGTCCAGTTGCCTTTTGAAAAAGCACCTTTGGGACAGCTATGACCTGGATGACTGGGAATCTCCATAGACATTGATCTAATTTCCCAAAAAATTACAGGGATTGTCCAAGTAGTTGACACGACAATTAAATCGACAGAGACTTAAAGGTGTGCATGTGTGTGCACATCCACACATGCTCTTCACACCTAGTTATTTTAAAAAAATCTGAATTTGCTGTGTTATTTTAAAGTAAGATGAAAATGAAAGAATTGAAAAAAACTCTGTAAATGTTTGCAGTTTATCTGAAGAATTTGTTTCCCAAATGAAGAGAAAACAAAACAAAGTAATTGCTTTTTATTGTAATATGACACTTAATGTAAATAAAAGTAAACTAAGCTAGAAAGAATATGAACATTTTATGTTATGCCTTCCTTTTTTGCCTGTATATTGCTTCAGGGGTTTACAAGAAAGAATACTGTATCAGTTGCAAAAACAACAGTGCATGTAGTTTTTGATGAAAGTGGATCACAGGTAGATATTTCAATTATGAATGATAAATATTTAATACATGTATTTAATCCAATACATATGGAATGCAAATTCTGAAGGTACGGTTGTTATACAGTAGAGTTTATTATTTTTGTCAACATGCCTTTCATAAACTTTTCTCTCTCTCATTTAGAAAATTAAACTGGCCCCATCCAACAAACAATTGGATTCTAATATGTATGTACTTGTATATTTGCATAGATATTCATGTACATCATCTTTGTAAACATTCTCAATCCTGTGATTGGGTGGTCTTTCTACAAATACATAAGGAAGAGAAAGAAAGAAATGCTTTGTAAAATCGATTAACACCCATTTCTAATCTCTTTAAAGCATTAAAGGAACCACTTGCTTTACAAGGCTCATGTGGTTATGTACAGACCACACTTCCACTGGGACCACCAATGAAGTAATGTGGCTCTTCATGCACCCCTATGCAGAGATAGTTAGATCAGCTTCAACTGGGCTGCTTAAGTCGCACACAAAATATGGTTGTATATGCTTTCAAAGAGGAATCAATTTTTTCACACACCTTGTACAGCCTTAGTGTTTATGGTTTAAAATTCTGTTTTAGTAAACCAGAGAGGTCACATTGCCACTTCCATCAAGAAAATGAGAACAACCAGCAGACTAATCATTAATGCAGAGATTGCCTATCCCAGCATTATTAAAAAGTACTGGATTTTCTAAGAAAAATCCATTATTATCTCTGTGTTGTATCTCTATTAGAACAGCAAGGTTCATTTTTAACAATTGCAAATCACAGGCTGATTAGTCTGAACCATAATCCTTCTAAACATTATTATACCAAGGTGATATAACAGTGGTTCTCATCCTTTTCTTCACCATGGACCCCCTTTAAATACCTTTTGTGGCCATGGACCACCAAGACTTAACTCAAGATTTAAATCATAACATTTATTCATGCATTCACAGACCTTCTGTGATGACATGGCCCCCCAGGAGTCTGCAGACCACAGGGTGAGAACCACTATGATATGAAATTGATGAGGAATTTTGTTAAAAAGTGAACATAGAGCATTTGCAACTTTGTTAGAATAAAAGGAGAGGTGGGACCACACAAGCTGATGAGAGGTTTATGCAGCCCACTTACCTTTCCTCTCTTTGCTGTAGGTCAATAAGTCCTACAGTTGACAAGTCACCCTATAGTTTCTGATCTAAGAAATTCGGACAATTGTCAGTATCATAAGAGAAAAAAATGTATTGCTTGGAATAACCAGAGTAAGGGAACCACTAATTAGTATCCTAAAAATTTTATGGATCAGGGCTAGGCTTTGAGAAGATCTAAAAAAACTACCTTATAATGTACATGTGCTCATTGCTGGCTGGAGTTTAGTCTTATTTGAAACCATAGTAATAATGGGATTTTTAAAAATATTTAAAATGACTAGGTTCTTGTGCCAGAAAGTCAGATATCACCTTTGAAAGAGAAAGAACGTAAACCACTGGAAGAAAAAAATAGTTATTCCTCTCAACATCAATATCCTCAGGCAGAGATAAATCCAAGTAAAAAAACAATTGAAATGGATTTCCAGACTGGTCAATCCAAGGTAATTTAAGCTTTTAAAAAGAAAAAAGAATTCTTGTTTTGTGAAGTTTGATTAAATGTATGAATGCTGAGTTAAATTATACTTCTCATTTTATTTCAAGACCACCCCTGGTAAAAGGAAAATGTCTGAGGCATCAATGATTGTGTCATCCACTTCCAGGTTTTCTGTGCAGAGTCCATTTTCCTTAATTAATACTTGTAAGTTAAATGGCATATGGTATTGTGCCTTACTTCAGTCTGTTGTTAATGTATTTTATTATTTTTAGGAAATGTTCCTCTGTCATCATTCTAGAGCTATTATTAGCCTCTAGAAATGATGTTAGTGAGTTTGTCGGCTGGTCAAGATGACCTCATAACATCATTTCAAATTTTGTAATTTTTTTTACTTTGCTTGTACATAGAGCTATTAACATGAGCATCATAAGTAGTATCATTTAAGGCCTAGTGAGTTGATAGATTATGTTCCCATTATTCAGTGGAAACCAAATAGCCCAGAAATACTTACCTGATAGACTAAGATGAATCATTTTACAGTCTCGAGCTCTAGACTTGACAAAGTTTTTATATGAAACAGGAGACTAGTTTCTGATGGTTCTGAAAAAGAAATAGAGAACTGAGCCTCCTCTTTGTTGAAAATCATATGAGTTTAGGGAGTTCCATAATCCCTAAAAGAGAATATTTTCTCCTGTGAGTTATGGAAACAGAATTCTGGATAAGCACTGGAGATTGTAAAAATTTCTCAGCCATTCAAATATGAATTCATATATTTCCTTACACCAGATAAAAGGAGCAAGCAGGGGAGTTTCTAAAACCACAGTTTAGAAAACTCATCAAGCAGCATTTCTTGAAATCAAATTATATGAAAACAGTTTTAATCTGGATTTTTATTTCATTTCTTTATTTATTAATTAAATTTTTATAGGACTCAGGGTAGTGTACAGCCAGAATAAAAACACAAACATAAATACAGTATTAAAAAACCCTTAAAAGAATTAAATATGTCGGCCGAATAAAAGATTAAAACTACAATTAAATTTTTTTAAAACAACCTGGCTTGGGTGTCTTTAAGGCCCGACGGAAGGCCCGGAGATCTGTGATGGTCCGTATTTCTGGGGGAAGTTCGTTCCAAAGGGCCGGAGCTGCCACAGAGAAGGCTCTCTCCCTGGGGGTCGCCAGCCGGCATTGTCTGGCTGACGGCACCCTGATGAGGCCCTCTCTGTGGGAGCGTACTGGCCTG
>JANHFO010006100.1:72276-88339 GCA_032468095.1 Pareas carinatus | reverse complement strand
GTTCAATGTTAAATTTTTCCATGTTTTCTGTACACCGCCCTGAGTCCTTCGGGAGAAGGGCGGTATATAAATTTAAAAAAATAAAAAAATAAAAAATAAATTTTGCCATATTTTGTTGATTGTATATTTTTATTAACCTTCGATTAGATTTTATTTTCTTATTTTAAAAATGTTTTTAATGTTTTAAAGAAATAAATAGACCTGCGCAGGCAAGTTCTTTGATAGGAGAGAATCTAATGAGGAATTTTCATGAGTGAGAGGAACCATGCAGCCCTTGTGTGCAGCCCTTGTGTACTCTCAAAAACTGCTGCACATGCTCTCCAGCAGATTTTGAAAGAACCCAGAAAGCTGCAGGGAGAAAATAAATGGAGACTCTCAGGGCAGAAGCTCAATAAAGGTGAATGTCATGACTTGTTTTGAGTATTTGTATTGTTTTCTACGCAGAGGGTACCGCTTTGTAAATGCTTAGGCTTTGAAGAATGGGATACAGATATATCATTCAGTAAATAATTTAAACCCTTAATAACATATAACAGTGAAAATTGGAAAAGTACAAGGTTGCTTCTATTTTTATCTGTGAAAGATTAGAGGGTAAATATTTTATATCCGGGTAAGTCTCTGAAATAATTTTTCCAACAATGCTGCAGAGATGGAATAAGTGCCTTGCTGCAATAAATATTATTTTTCAAACTTTAGTTTTAAGAAAATGAAAAAATCAAGTCTTAGGAATCTTTTCAATACAGCCAACCCTTCATTTATTCTAACCACTGTGCCACCAATGAGCTGTGGTGGTACAGTAGTTAGAATGCACTGTTGCAGCCTAACTCTGCCTACAGATAAGAGTTTGATCCTGACCAGCTCAAGGTTGACTCAGCTTTCATCCGTTCGAGGTCAGTAAAATGAGGACTCAGACTGTTGGACACAATAGGCTGTAAACTGCTTAGAAAGGGCTGTAAAGCACTATGAAGTGGTATATACGTCTAAGGGCTATTGCTATTATCAATTGGACTATACCCCCATTCTTTGCCCCATGGATGTATCAGCAGAATAGTTTCTGAGAACAACTTTCGGAATCACAGCTTACCAACAGCAGAAGAGTATATTTAGATGTATAGGCAGTCCTTGACTTACTATCACAATTGCGATCAGGATTTCAGTTGCTAAGCAAGGCGTTTGTTAAATGAGAAAAGCCTATGATCTTTTTGCCATGATTATTGAGCAAATCACTGCAGTTGTTAATTGAATCATGCGGTCATAAGTGAAGCTGGCTTCTCCCATTGCTTGTTGGTAGATGGTTGGGAAGGTTGCAAATGACAATCATGTAATCTTAGGATGCTATAACCATTGTAAACACATTGCCTGTTGCCAAGTGCCTGAATTATGATTACGTAACTGGGATTATGGTTGACAGTTATAAGCATGGGGGTTGCTTGTAAGTCACTTTTTTTCCCAATGCAGCTGTAACTTTGCATGGTCATTAAACAAATGGTTGTAACTTGAGGACTACCGATAACTATTATTTATTGTCATCAAATTAATATGTCTTACCAGGCATAATGTCAAAGGTAATTTCAAAAATTTTCCTATTATTATTGACTTACATGGATCTCCCAAGGCTATTTCTTCCTTTAAAGATTCATTGTCAAGGCACAATGGAAATAGTTTGCATGTTGAAATGTGCTCTGTCTCCTTTTATACTCTAGTGCAGTTACTTGAGGGGTAGCAACGTTAGTTGAGGGTGCAGAAGAAAAATGAAAAAGATCTATGACTGCATTTGGTTAGGTATTTATTAGGAATTTAGCTTACAATGATTAAACGGGAGCTCTTCCCCTTGACATTTCCTCCCCAACCCAACTCTGCATCAAGCAGGCATTTAGCCTGTCACTGTAGCTGCTGCTGTTACTTATTCACTTGATTTACTCAGTGGCTGGAGGGTTTCCAGGGCATTTCCTTGCCTCATTTGAAGAAAGAAGAGCAACTCCACAAAATAACACCAACAATAAAAAATGAACTCCTCGAGAGAATAAGCACAAATATATACCATGTGTCCATTAGCCTGAAAATGGCTTGAATGTGAATTTTTCTGCTCAGTGTTTTCGCTTCCTACATTTCCAAACAACTGGAAATAAAATACAATGCCCCATCCTTACTTTTTTAAAAAAAAGAATATCTACATAGACACTGGGACTACTATAACTTTTGTCAGATTTTTAATGATAATGCACACATGCATACTTAGAGCAGTTGTCATACATACTCATATGATCTCCTTTACAATTGTAAAGGTTTAATTGTTGATCAATCTTAGTATCCCCATATTTCTATTTTGGCTGGGATCTGATGAAACTAGAAGTATTACCAGTTATTTCTGTAACTCACATAACTGAGATTAAAGAATCAAATAATAAAAAAGAACAAGTTTTAAAAATAAATGTTTCACATTTAGGGTTGAGGCTCAAAAACAAACCAGCAAGCATTGCTAGCCTATATAAATCCATGCAGTCATGCCATCTATCTCTTTCTTTGCTACCTTATATAAACTCATGGAATCATGCCATCTATCTCTTTCCTGCCTAAGTGCCCAGCTCTCTTACAGCCACCACTAGTTTGTTTCATGTTTAATTTTTTGTCTATTCCAACTTTGTGAAGCACAGTGGTAAACTTAAATGAGTCTCAAATATAAGAAAGAAGCTCATGATTAAAGAAGCATACAACATACTATAGGAAGAAGCTAACTAGTAATAAATTTCTGTTTGATGTGTTAGCCAAATATGGTTGGAATGACCTGCACATTATGAATAATATGAATATTTTATACTACAATTACTATTTCCCAATGTTAAATATGCTACAGGTACTCAATAACAACATATGCTTCATCTAAGGTGGCTCATCTTATGTTTTCTGATAAGAACAGATCAAAGAAATGGGTGGATGTAATGCAGACATCACTGTTGAAAAGCATGAATGCCTTTGAAATCAGCTTGGCAATTAACAGTTATTTTGGATGGGATGATTGCCAGATGATTTTAATCATTTTTTTGCAACGGTCAAACATAATTTCTCTCTCTCCCTGTCCTCATCTCCATCAAAGTTTTATTCCTTCCTTTTCTTTCCTGGAACCAGTGTGCTTTATATGTGTACAAAGAGATGGGAGATTGATTATTTAATTATATAAATGAAGTAAATGATTTTACAGGCCACTGATTTTAATTAATAGTTATTCACTCAATGATGTTATTTTTAAACCCCATCCTTCCTTTATCTGGAGTCCTGACTTTTGACAAACAGATGGATATGTTACAAGTCCCTGAAGTTTTCTTGGCAATATTTTCAGAAGTGGCTCTTTCCTAGAGCTGAGAATGACTAGCTCAAAGTTACCCAGTTGACTGTGCAGGACTAGAATTCCATTCTCCCAGTTCCTAACCTGATGCACAGTTGCACCAAACTGGCTCTCTGCACAGTAGATAGAAGCAAATATTTTAAACAATTTTCCTATAAGATGCAAGGCCCAACAAAACTGGTTCACGACAAAATAAGAGACGCATCTTCCAGTCAATATGTCAACAGTTAGGGAGTTCTAAAATGAACAAGAACAAGAAATGAACTAATGCTTTATCATGCCATCTTTCACTTCTATCTGTACTGTCTGCATTTTCATGTTTAGTTGGTGTCATTTTTAATGTTATAATGAAAGTTTATACTACAGACATTTTAATTGGTTTGTATATTGTATATAGGTTGCCAAGATTCTTTAGATTGCATAGGATAGAAACACAAAAAATAAATAAACACATCAGCTTAGTTATAGCTTCTTGTGAAAAATTTCTATTTATTTATTTATTTATTTATTTATTTATTTATTTATTTATTTATTTATTTTATTTATTTAAATTTTTATACCGCCCTTCTCCCCGAAGGGACGCAGGGCGGTTTACAGCCATTTAAAAAACATAAAACATAACAAACACATTTTAAAACATAATTAAAATAATATATCTTCACGTGGCTGAATTAAAAAAACCACAATCTAAAACCAATTTAGGCTGAATATAGAAAGTTTAAAATGTTTAGAATTAATAGCACATTTAAAAACCAGGAAAGGTGTGATTAGGACAGACCGGCCTGGATAAAAAGGTAGGTTTTTGTGGCGCAGCAGAAAGCACCGAGGTCAGAAATAGCATGAATCTCTACGAGGAGATCATTCCAGAGGGTGGGAGATGCCACAGAAAAGGCTCTCCCCCTGGGGGTCGCCAGCCGACATTGTCTGGCCGACAGCACCCTGAGGAGGCCCTCTTTGTGGGAGCGAACAGGTTGGTGGGAGGTATTTGCTGACATGAATCAGGATCAGAATTATGTTTCATATTCCTTAGATTATAAACTGCATTTTAAAATACTGTTTATAATTGGAATTATCATTTTAGCATTCTATATGGCATTAAAATATTAAAGAGCATGAAATTCTGTTGTTCCCTTTAATAGCTCTATTGTTGATGTCTTCATGAAAGAACTTGAGAATATCACATTCTGTTTGCAAATGTTTGGCTAGAATATTAATTGCCAACAAAGTATGCTTGATTAAGGATAAAGTGGAAATAATTATCCTGCCTTCTCATACCAGATTCAGACGGAGGATGTTGCCAATACTGTAACTCAAAGGCCATGAAAAACAAGGAGGAGGTCTTCAAATGCTGATTAGACTATAAATATGCAAGAGGTGTCCTGCTGGATCAACTCAACAGCTCATCTAGTCTAACATTCTGTGCTATGTCATAGCTAAAAGTTTGGAAGTCTTTAATTAATTTGCCCCATAGATTTCTTTTTCCATTTAATTCCATTCCTTTATACAGTAAATTAATTTCTTTTTAGTTTTAATGTTTAATGCTACTGCTGCTTTTATATTTATAAATATAAATAGATTAGTAGATGATAGTGTGTGTGCATGCACACGTCTATATACACATTCACACACAATATGCTGAATATGATTGGAGACCAGAATGTCAAAGTTGAAAAGATTAAGGAGGAATATGTAGCTGGACTGTACAGAAAATCAACTGAAGCAGGAGACCAACTTATCCACTGCTATCACTCTTCATAGTTTCATAGCTAACACAGTCTTCAAACCACCAAAATGATGTCTCTATTCCTTGCCATCACTAAATGAAATATATAGAAAGCAAATTGACTACATTATTGCTAAAAGGAGGTGAAGAACTTCGATTATAACGTCAGGTCAGGTCAGATGCTAGCTGTGAAAACAGATCTCAAACTGCTTATGAGCAAGCAAGAAAGTCAGTCAGTTTCCACACCATGAAGAAAGAAAGAAAGAAAGAAAGAAAGAAAGAAAGAAAGAAAGATATTCAATCTCTCTCCCTCCCTTCCCCCCTCTATCCCCAGCGGCCAATTTCAGCAAACACTTCTGGTCATCTTACACTCCAGAGGCAGTTCATATGCCCTTGAAGTTGATCTGGAAGCTACAAGTAGTCCAGAAGGAGGTGGTGCACCCAGTGATGTGTGCCCCTGGGTTAACCCATATAACAGCTCTGTTTCTGTCAGCTGCATGGGCTTAAAGATCAAGTTAGGATCAGATCATCATGGACAAAATCTATTTATGTGATCCATAAAAGTTGACAATAACTTGATGGCATGTAACCCAGCACCAATCATGCAAGGAGCAAATAAATTCCTCTGTAAAAAGATTGAGGAACTGGAGTCCCTCATTCTAGTTTCAGCAGTAAGCGAGGCATCCATTCGGGTCATCAGTCAGAGTTATGTTTCATTTCCCTGCTGCTTGAAAGAAGGCCAAGAGGGTGCTGGAAGAAAGAATAGGGGCATGTCCAGCTTCTTAGTACTTTAACCCCTCTGTGGCTTGCCACATCTCATACACCATGCAGTTATTCCAGAAGAGATGCAGCTCTCAAGAGAAAAATAGCTGTCTATTCCTGTTTTAAGAAACTGGTCAATACTTTCAAGATGAAATCATGCATCTCATACCAGTGTGGAGAGTCGGTGTGATCTAGTGTTAAATTTCCAGACTAAGACAGGAAAAACCCAGGTCCGATTCACTTGATTATTGAGCTTCCTGGATAACCTTGGGCCAGACACAATTTCATAACTCAACTTACAAGAACGTTGTATAGATAAAATGAGGACAGTGCCTTGAGTTCCCAAAGAAACTGTGTTACATAAATGCAGCCCATCCCTCCCTCCATCTATCTGACGTAAGTCTTGGAGGTTTATAATGTGAGGCTTTTCATCCAGTAATGGCTCAGTCACCTCTATTATTGTAAATGTAATAATAACATCATTTCATTTAAAGATCTCTGCTTTGATCTAAGATGAAAATTAAAAAGTGGGAAAAGGGAACCATTCTTCTAACCTACAAAATAGCCTGGATGCAAAACTGCACATTGTACCCTTTTACATCTGAAGAACTTCCTCTGTGTTTTAAGTGACTCCGGTAGAAATATTTCATGCAAGAATCTATTAGAAGGAGAGATTCAGCTAACTGAACAAAAGACTAAGTATGCTTGAAGCAATTTATTCATTCTTTGATCTATGAAAGTAAAAGAGGTGAGTTTTGAGCAATCGCAATCCTTTTTTTCTTGACAGTCATCAATGCTGCTGACAACTGATTGAGAATCAGAAATTTAAACGAATAGAATAAGTAACGTGTTTTGTAAGGAGCATCATTTGCTGAATTTGGGCCTGCTACCTAACAACTACTGAAACAATATTGATATCAAGAAGAAAACTTTAGTTTATATAAATTAATTTACCCACAAATACCAAAGGGTAGGAACTGACTCCATGTTTAACATGCTTTCTCTTCAAATGTCAGATCCCAGATTACACTTAATGATGAGATTTGAGATAAGGCAGCCTGGAAAAATAGTATCCTCAAAACCCAGGCAGCTGCCGCCCAGGGGAAACAGACCTTAATTACTGAGCTAATTTAATGATTGGCTTGATTTGAGAGAAAGCAGTTCTTTATAAGGATGAATTCACAGCTATTGACATTTGATGGAGACAAATAGAATTATTAGTGAGGAATGATGGGTGGATGAGTGACTTGGTAAATTTATACTAAGATTACAGTGGATCTGCTTCTGAAATCAACTCTAGGATCTTGGTACCACTACACAACCTGATCCCAACATTCAAGGATTCTGGACTTGGGTTTCTAAGCACTTATTTTATGCATTCTTCCCAAATTACCAGTCTGGAAAATCAAAACACTCTTTTCATTTTTAACAATTAGTTCTTCCAGTTCCTCTGAGTCATAATTTATACATACCATACTGTTCTCCATCTCTATGGCTTTGCATTTTGGACACAGATTTAGGGACCTTTGTCCTTTGTGCATTTGATCAGCTAGCAAAAATTTGAAAAAATAATGTGAACACATTTTCATTATTTTATTCAATTACTCCTATTAAAAGAAATGAACTTTCCTATTAAATTTCATGTCATTTTTATTGTTCCTAGTCAATCTAAGAACATGCCACCATTTTCTTGTTGAAAGATCACTTCCACAGCCACAAACTGAATTAAAATCTATTCTGTTTATTTTTGGAAAATCCAGAAAGGGATTCTAAGTGGCCCACCTCCTTAACCTTCACAAAATTATTTTCCAGTTGGAATCTTGCAAGAAATTCTTTCCCCGTGCAAACCAATCTGCCTGGTTAACTTTGTGCATAAATTCCTTGGTGAGTCCTAATTACTTTTGAGTAAAGGCAAAGGAATAGTTAAGCAGGAGAACACATTTTCTGCATATAAAAGCCCCTGGTTCAGCTTTTCTAAGGAAGAAAGATGTTTAAACCCAGATGATCAGCTGCTAGTTATTTTAGGCACCAGTGAGTCAAATAAACAAATGCTCTAATTGGGTGTGAGACACCTTTCTATGTTGTCATAAATATGCTGCATGATTTTGATGTAAAGATTTTCAGATTCATTCCCCTGCCTTGGGAATTTTCACCTCAGGCAGCTTTTGTCAGTCATTATAAGGAATATGAGATAGATGGAACAGTTGTCTAACTCAATAAAAACAGGCTCTTCTGTTCTCAGCAGGACCTCTCAAATGCCTGCTTTCTTGTGCTATGACATAGCCAAAAAAACAAAACAAAAACAGAGTGTCTTGTCATAAAATCACCACATTTCTCTTTGTGCTAAAATATGGCTAGATAAACACTTCCATTGAGGAGAAAAAGAATGTGTGTTGGTTAGAGTTTTGTGTCTCTCTGGAAATTTCCAAAGTACAGACTTTTCCAGATGAATCAAATTGCAAATTCTCTGTTTGTGGGGAAGAAAGGAAGATGGGTTGCAACATATCTATGGTCTACCAGAGTTGAGGAAAGTTGCCATAAAACATCTGGCTGGCAAGGAAGAATGAGTTGGTCTCATTTCAATGTTCCCAAACATTTTCCTTTAAAGCAAATGTAGGCATTAGAGAATCATCTGGAGCTATTCCAAAAACTGCCAAAGGTCTTCCCTATCTACTATGAAGACAACTTAGCCTTAACTCACACTAGTACAGCACCAAGCCAAAGAAATCTTTTAAATCCTACATTTTGCTGGGTTTATTGTGGCAAAATAATGCTACTTTAATGAAGCATTTTGAGATCTGTTTTCCATTAAGAAGAAACTCAAGCCATGGAACAAGGACACAATAGACTATAGCAGCATATTTGTTATGATCTCTTACTGGAGTTCTAGAAATGACTTTTAAATGGATATTATTTACCTAATAAGCAGTAATGGCTGCTCTGAAGTTATTGAAATGCAATGGGCAAATTTCTTTATTTAGATGTTGGATACTATGTACTTTCAGATTCCCCCCTGCAAAATGTCATTCTAAATATAGTTTTCAGGGCAACGGCACTTCTACTTCACACTTATTTTGACACTATTTAAAGGAATGTCCCTGGGAAATTAACACAAGGTTTAGTTAGGATGTTAGGAAGGGTTGAAATTATGGTGAAAGGAACATTTTGTTAGAACTTAACCTTTATATTTATATGTAGGCATGTAAGAGTCTGCCCCGGTTAATATGGAAACAGGATGGAAAAGGAAGATTTATGGCACAGTAGAGATGCAGTATTACCCCTTGACATTAAGTGACAAATGATGAGGTTGCTGATAATGTCTTCTTCCCTCCATTGCCGCAAGGAATAAGACGCTCCAGGTCCTCTCTATTAAACAATGTCATCTTGTGGGACGCAGGAGGTGTGCCTTCTCTGTGGCAGCACTTGCCTTGTGCAACAGATCTGCACAACCCTGAGCCTTTTAGCCTGTTGGAACTAAAATCCACTGCAGTTCCAAGCTGGGAAATAGATGCTGAAGAAATGAATTGGAAGCAGTTACATAAAAGGAGGTCTCCATTTCATTTAGTTACCAGAGGCAAACAGTGGCATGTTTCTAGGGTAGCTGACAAAATGGGGTTGGGAAGAGATGGGCTTCTATACATTTTTGGGGGCTTTGTGAAAGAAAGTGTCTGTTCTTGTGCAAGAGTGTGTTTTCTAAAAATATTTTAATGGCTTTGTTAAATTCCTATGGGGTCACGTAAGGGACATGTCTGGCTTTGCAGGCAGAGGGGAAATGTAACTGGTAGGTATTTGGTTTGACTGAACTAATCTTATCTGGAGTTTCTGGTTGCTGTTTGTTTATGAATAGACTGGCCCAGCTTTCTGAATGGATAAAAATCTCCATACCTAAAGACCAGCTCAAAGAGGCTGTTTTCTGTAGCAGGAAGACTGGGAACTGCTTTCTACTTTCAAAATCTTTCTCCTCTTCTCCTTTTGGAAAAATATTCTACTCTGTCTCTTTTTAATATTCGGAATAAGAATTATTTCATTGGGGGGGGGGACTTCCCACAAGCCTTTGGTAAGGTCTGAAGATCTTGCTGCTTTGTCAGGAAGTTAGGCAAGTTCTGTTGCTGATTTTTTATTTTGTAAATCCCAAGTCATCCCTTAAGATTCCTAAAATTCAAGTGTACTTAAACAGAACAGGTTTGGTTTTGAAAAGTACATGTTTGCATACGTGTGTGTGAATGTGTGTGTGCATAAGTTCTGTTAGGCATTCCTTGTTAGTTATTATTAAAAGAGTTTCTGGCTCTTTTATGCGCTGGGTAGTGTGCATCTTTTCTGTTTAACTGGATGGAAGTATGAGACGAATGCCATAGGAGCTCAAAACAAAATGTCTTTATTCTTCAACAGTCACTAACACACAGCAAACGGCAAAAGCTGTTTGCCCCTTTATAAACTCAGTGCTGCTCATGCGCCTTAACCAATCATCGCTAAACATGTGTTCTTTCTTTAGGTCCACCCACACAGAGAGGAGGAGCTGCTTGCAGCTCCGGAGTTCCGGTGAGTGCTTAAGAATATTACACCCCTACCCCTTAGATGGCTTCACCTGCTGGCAGATGAAGTCATCTAGATAGGCGGAGCAAACCATTCATTCTGCCATTCTGTGAGCCGCTATGTTGTAGGGCGCTATTAGGGCATGGTGGATTCCCCTTTCCCTCAGAAACTTTTCTAAGACCCCAGCAGTAAACTGGGGGCTGTTATCTGAAACAAATAGGCCAGGTAACCTGTGAGTGGAGAAGAGGCCATCCAGGACTGCTATAACAGTTTTGGTAGTGGTGGATGACATTAATTTAATTTCTAACCACTTAGAAAAAGCATTCATCACTACCAGAAAGGTCTTCCCATGGAAAGGCCCTGCAAAATCCACGTGGATCCAAGACCACGGACTCCTGAGCTTTTCCCATTCTCTGGAAGGGGCTTTGGGCAACACCAATCTGGATTCTTGGCAGGCCTTACAGCTAGAGACCCATGCCTGGAGGTCCGCAACCATGTTTGACCACCATGCATACCCCCTTGCCAGGGATTTCATATGACTGATACCCAAATGACCCCGGTGCAATGCCTTTAACACATTGTTTCATAATGACCTGGGCAGGACTACTCGATCACCCCACAGGAGGAACCCTTCCTGGGCGGAGAGTTTAGCCCTTCTTGTAAAGAATGGTCAGAATTCCTCCACCACAGGGTTAGATGGCTACCTCTTTAGCACCCAGTTCAGGACAGTTCTGAGGGTTTTGTCATAGGCTGTGTGCTTAGCCACCTGGTGTGTCGATCAGAAAGTCAGCAGTTCGGCAGTTCAAATCCCTAGCGCTGAGTAACGGAGTGAACTCCTGTTACTTGCCCTAGCTTCTGCCAACCCAGCAGTTCGAAAGCATGTAAAAATGCAAGTAGAAAAATAAGGACCACTTCAGTGGAAAGGTAACAGCGCTCCATATGCCTTAGCCATCTAGTCATACCAGCCACATGGTCATGGGGATGTCTTTGGACAGGGCTGGCTCTTCGACTTAGAAAGGGAGATAAATACTGCCCCTAGAGTCAGATTGACTAGCACACATGTGTGGGGGCAACATTTACCTTTTTATATATGTATATACACGTGAAACTCAAAAAATTAGAATATTGTGCAAAAGTTCATTTATTTCAGTATACTTAAGCAACTTAAAAGGTAAAACCAATATTTGAGATAGACTCATTACATGCAAAGTGAGATAGTTCAAGCCTTGATTTGTCATCATTTTGATGATTATGGCTTACAGCTTTTGCTGTATTCCATTTTTTTGAGTTTCACCTGTACTTGGGGATGAGGGGAATGGTGGACATTGCTTCTTTAAACCAGGGCAGCACCTGGCAAAAAGAGAATAGCCTAAGTGAGCATCTAAATTTCCCCCAGGAGAAATAGTTTTTTTCTGAACTGAATAAGAAGAGAAGTTTGCATTAGACATGGATCACAGGAGCCATTATGCAATCTGTTCTTTTATAAACAACAGTCCAAGGCTTTGGTGAATCATGATAATATCACTATTGTTCACCCAGGCTTACTCAAGCATTTGAACCAGAGAGGAGTAAATGTCCCCCCACACACCTTTACTAGGTAAATGGTTTGTCTGCTTTTCTTTCAGGGGCTGAGAAATCCAAGGCAGAAGCCTGGAGTGCAAAGCAACTATATGACTCCCCCAGAGATGTATCAGGATGGACTTGTTTTTCCCAATCAGTTGTGTTGATCTATAGCCCCCATAAGAATTCTGAAGTTTTGATCAACTATAAAGATGGGCCTGCAGCCGCACTGCTAGGTGGAAAGCAGAAAAGAGAATAGCATCACGTAATAGAAACTATCCTGTGCTTTGTTTAATAACAGGGAGACATGTCTGTGGCTTAAGCATGAGAAAAAAAACTCATAACAAATTAACAAGAGGCAATTTAGCAGAAATTTCAGTTTAGGTGAAAGAACCCCCTATTCCAGCATTCTGTCTCACACACCATCCCACACCCTGGAAGCTCACAAGCAGGAGTGGAAGCTGATGGTTTTCAATTGTTGCTGCTCAGGATTGTAACAATGGTGCCTGTGATTTACAGTGTAGTATGCCAACATTAACATAACCAATAGGTTTGCTTGTAATATTATAGCAGGATTGCTTAAACCTACTGGGATATGCTAAAATATTGGGCCGCATAAACCACACTCCAAAGTAATTCTAGTTCTGCAGTTGCTGTTTTTAATTCTTGCTTAATCATTTTATTCTTTCAATTGAAATGTCTGGTTGTGTCCTTTACAGGTCTACATGGCCCTTTCCTAAGGAACCTGCTCACTATCAGATCCTGATGGCAGTTGCGTTTAAATAATAGGACATATCTGATAGTAGCACCATAATCTGAAACAGATTCTCAGGTGATTTTGCTAAAGTATATGACTGCTTGCCTTCCACAGTCAGCAAAGTCCTCCCCTCGGTCTTTATTATTGTATGTGAATGTATATATGCATACACATGTATAATTTAGATGTCCCCTTTTTCATTATTAGTGTGACTGGGTTGTTTACAGATAAGGACATAAAAACTATATAGAAACATAATAAATGTCAAGTTCAGTAAAATGGGAGCCAAGTAAAAACAAAGATAAAATAAAAAGTTAAAAATTAAAATTGCTTTTAACTATATCATAGATCCATCTAGCTTTGTAAAAAAAAAAATCTTGATTTTAATGGTTTTGTTTTAATCATGGTTTTATTATTCATTTGGGTTTTGATGGATATCTCAATTGTGTTTTTATAGGCAGACGAGATAACACTTTAAATAAATGAATATAATTGCCTTGCCTGCATTTGGGAGGTCACAGAAAGTGGCCTTAGAAATTGATAATTGAACTCAACTTCCATCATGAGAATACCAAAGAATGTAGAGAGAAAAAATCATTTTATGTAAAGATTTGGGAACAATGGTTCCATGCAAAGCAATCTCTCCCTCTTTTTATTGCTACAGTAACACTAACAAATAATTGAATTTTTTTTTGAAACACTCAAAGAATAGCAGAATGTGTAAATTATAGAGGGACAAACATGCTCTATTGATCTGCTTTAATTTCAAGGTAGAGTTCTTATTGATACTTTAATTTTTAACTCGTTAATTTTTTTTGCTGTCGTGATGGTGATGGCTTCTAATCACGGATGGAAACTTATAATGACCATATTATGACTTACAGTTCTGTTGGATTATATTTCTGTAATTTGTCTTTGACATCCCAAGGAGGAGAGGTTTATTCACACACTGCAGATACAATGCAGTTACCTGTGATTGCATTCCATGCATCTTGAGTAATGAGGACTTTGCTATTTGGGACATGATTATGAGATGCACTACTTATGTTACTATGATTACCTTGCCCCTCCCTCTTATTCAGCCTGGGAAACCACAGCCATATTTTTCAAGTAGCAAAGGTCCTGAGCTATGGAGGACCTGTGTGTTAGGGACTGGGGAGACTGAAGAGGCAAATTGCATGAGGAAACCAGTGTGTGTTTTTGATCAACTGTGCCGTGTTTAAAGTCAACATACCAAAGGGGCCCCATAAGCAGTTTAAATGATGGCATCATTCATGTGGTTCTACTGCAAATTTGGCATAACATAAAGGAGTCACATTGCTGAGTCCAGATGAAGTTATAAGTAGAGTACACCCACTGAAATTGAAATGGATGATGGACCCAGCCCTTTATGGGTTCCCGTATTGAACTTGGAACTCTTTGTGCCTCACAATCTCAATATTCTGCCTCAGGTCACACATATTCTAGAATCATTATTTTCATGGTGGGTAAGCTTATGCCTATTTTTCTTTAATGCAACAATGCATTAGAAGGTCCAAAGAGAATACTCAAACTTAAAAGAGGAATTGTGTACTCTCTCACATTAAAAAGACATTTTTAAAGAGATAAAACAATTGCATGAACCAGGTCTTTGTGGCATTTGCCTGAATTGTACTATTTATCTTGCTTTACTCATTAGCCCACCACTAAGTGCTCTTTCTTATTGTTGATTTAAAATGCTGGCCACCGATTCTTGAGCCAGCAGAAAATCATATTACCGTAACATTTTCTGTTCCTACTGGCAATTCCTCTGCTGCAGTAGGCAATGCCAGCAGATGCAAGATAGCAGATGGAGCTAAATTGGTACACAGAACATGTTAAAGAAAGCGACTGGTGGCTTTTCCCCATTTTCTTTTCTTCCCCATCCACCAAATATCATGAGCCAGCAGAATATGGGATGAATGTGGGGCCCAAAGAAGAACCATGTTTTGGCCGATGGCTTGACACCTATGATAGCTTAGCTTTCCAAATTTACTCTTTTTTAGTGAAAATATTTTGAATAGGTACAAAGTGAACCAATCGCTGATAGCTGGAATTCCATGTTTGGGTGGAGCTAAACATAGATTTAGTGCTACTGCAGAAATTACCAAATGCTTGTTTCAAATATCATGAGAAGGTTTGGCAATATTCCAGAAGAGTGTTGGACCTGTGTTCAACTTGAATAATTAAGAGATGTGAAGAGAGTTGCACCACGAAGCCAAAGAAACTAAACCATATCCTCCTAATCTCCAACTTCACTCCGGCCCCTCCCACATCTGGCCAGCTGCTGTTTAAAACAATCCAGGTCTCCAACTGGGAGATCGGTCTGCAGAGCTGGAGAGTACAGAGGAAGAATCCAGTTTGAAGGAAGGAGATTCTCCTCCTGTCCAAATCCAAACAGCCCTGAAGAAAAGTACATAAGGATGACTTAAGGCTCCCCTGATGAGAATTGTGGATAACATGAAAACAAATTAAATGGACATGGCAGAGAAAGGTGGCTGCTGTAGCAAGTTAATACTGTGATCAGTAAGGAAATGATAATTGGTGAAAACTTTTCAGTGAAATCTCTCATTTGGGACTATCCTTGGCAACTCTACCTGCTCTACTTTCCTGTACCTTTAACTAAAGACTTTGTTTCGTGACAAAAATTTCATTGATTTTCTTACAGGCATTTAATCTGCTTTTCTTAACATTGTGAAACAGTGGCTTTGAATTAAATAATGACTAATTCTAAATTAAGAATGTGTTGAAAGATGATTTTGCTGCAAATATTGTGCCTGAGACACAGATGGATCCAATATGAAAACAAAAACAAAAACGGATATATTACAAAGCAGTGCGAATGAAACAAAAACTTACCTGCCAACAGACTGACTTTTCTTGCTGAATTCTTTTTCTTAGGGTATTCCACACACTTCTACAACTATTTTTAAACTAATATGGCACCCAGTGAAAAACTGTACTGGGTATAGAAAGGTATCTTTAAACTAGAATTATTGTTAGTGGTCAGTAATGCCGGTAGCCCTTCAGTTATGATCATAAGTCATGATGGTTGTAATGAAGGTCACTGTGTAAATGACCCAATTTTGCGACCATTTTTTGCAGAGGCTATTAAGTGAATGCTGTGGCTATTAAGTAAATTCATTGTTCACTATGGGGCATTTTTGCCAAAAACTGGAAGTAAAGGCCATTTTTTGACAAAATATTATAAATTGTGGCCACGTGATGCTGCGAACCACTGCCAGGATGGTGCAGTGGTTAAAAGCAGCACTGCAGGCTATTTCTGCTGACTGCCATTAGCCATCAGTTCAGCAGTTCGATTCTCACTGGCTCAAGGTTGACTCAGCCTTCCATCCTTCCGAGGTCG
>JANHFO010006100.1:3882-15251 GCA_032468095.1 Pareas carinatus | reverse complement strand
AATAAGGAAGCCAGAGAGAAGAGGAAGGAATAATGGAAGATGGATGGAGGGAAAAGAAAGAAAGTAAAGAGGATGGGAAAAAGAGATATAATTGAGAGAAATTGAGAGAAATTGAACACTAGATTTCCTCACCTGTTCTTGAACACACTCTCTATGAAGAGTTTGGAAACTATCTTTGTTAAAAATATAATTTGTGTTAAATCTCCTTCTCTCTCTTTTTTTAAATAACTATTGTTGATAGAAATGTAAAAATAGCTTTTATAAGTTTTACCTTTATACTTGCTTAATATCTTCATGTCTCTTAATAACTTGTTCATCTGTTAAGTAAGTAAGTTTTCTCCCTTGACCACCAGGGATCCATGGTGTGGTCTGAGCTTGTTTGTTTTCTTGCAGAGGTTTCATTACTCAACTTAGGTAACATCATTAGTGCGCTCAAAGTGCACCAAGGACCTCTCATTTCATCCTTGAGCTGCAACTATTCTCCTCTATTAATATTTCTGACTATTTGGCACTTATAAAGCTATTACCACAAACTTGCATGAAAGGTGTATGTTTTAGCAAATGATCTGGTAACTGTAAGTATTTCTCAAGGCAAGCTTTTAAAGCTTGGCAGGAAGTATGTTCCCATTTTACTCAAACCTTTCTCCAGCCATGATGCTAGGAATGGAACCTATGCAGAAAGGATTAATTATATTTACCTTCTTGTCTTAATATCGTTGTGTCTTTCTGTTTACTAGTATTAATACTGAAAAGAACAGCAAAGATGGCTATTTATTCACTTTAGCATGCTCATTTATTTATATTAATATTAAAATCCATGGGGGCCTCATTTCCAACATTTTAGAAACCAAAGACAAGAATCTCCAAAAGACAGATGAGTTCATGATTCTTCATGGGTTGTGGTCCACTCCTTTAGATATGATGAAACGTTTCCCCATCTTATTTTTGGGAAACTGTCAGAAAGTGTCCCTGGGAAAGGGAGAAAGTTCTAGTATCCCAGGTAGCTCGGTTTTGTCATTGCTTTAAAATATCAGAACTTCTTTTTAGTTTTCAATCTTTAGAGCAAAAAGCTTAATTCTCTATCTACATGGCTTGCTTAATTTAAAATGGAGTTTAAGCACATGCAGCCCTGTTCTATAGGTTGTTTCTAAAATCGTTTGGGTGATAACGCAACAACTGTTTGTTTTCAAGAAAATCCTGCTAGAAGTTAAATTTACCTCACTGCTGACCCTCCTGGGCACTGGCTGGTAGAGAACTTGGGCACACAAACAGCATACAGCAGTTATACATCAGCAGAAACTAAGGTAAGTCTAGCTAAGGGGAAAATAAGGTGAAAGGCAGGCATAGTTGTATAGTTTTATTGACAAGAGCTGCTCTCTCATAGCCAAATATTGATAGTGTTGGAGATTCATTCTTGTGTGCACTGCCTCGTTGCATCTTTTCATTCTACTGGATGCAGCAATTGTTGTGGTCAAAGCTAATATAGAAATTCCCCTTGATGAGCTGTTTTACATTTCTAATTCGACACTAACTAGCATACTTTTAATTGGCTTGACTGATGTTCACAGTCTGTCATCACATCAGTTTCTGTTTGCATAAATTATAATTGGTAATGGAACTGATATCGTGCGGGGTTTCACTGCATGACTTTTCTTCGTTAAACTGGACTACAGCTATGTGAGGTTTTCTCTCTCAATGTAGTTTCTTAATAATCATTTTCTTTTTTTTTAAGAGAGAAGTACCCATTTCCAGAACCCTTTTTGAGAATTGCTGTATTATTATTTTTCTCTGTGCACCTATTTTCCTGCATAAAGCTACTCACCGACATAAACTGATCATTGCCCAAAGAGAACAGTCACAGAGATCTAATGTGGATGAAAGAACCTTTAAGACGGTTGATGGTGATGATGTAGAGAAGGAGGAGGAAGACGAGGAGGAGAGAAAAGTTATAATCACACCATAAGCAACCATGGGATCAGGTGAGAGTGGGGAGTGTGAAAACATGCAGTGTCATAACATGACATGATTCCCAACATACAAAAAGTTGACATTTGTGCTGTGGCATCACAACACACTGCATCATTTTTTGTACACTTTGGTTTGTAGTGGATGTTTCCGCTTTTCATGACTGAGGCTGCAACTGGAACAGGCCAATGGAACATTACTACTCACTTTACACCATCTGTATAGAATTGCCTTCATCTAAATTAATTTATAATGTAATAAAGGCTTGTGCCTTAAGCTTTAGTCTAAGGCCTACACTGTATCATCATTTGTAATCGGTTATGCATATTAGAAACAAAAAACCCTGATCAGTAAATATTTTGTCATTTTTAAGACTGCCTGATTTAGACTGTCAATCTAGTTTACTCCTGGTGCAAGATGGATGCTTTTAATATAGAAATTATTCTTCTGTGAATTCTTTTGTATAACGGTCTCGGAAAGATATCTCTTGGAGAAAATACTAGAATAAATAAGTATAAGAGACTTTGTATTTTGATATTATTTTTAGGCTATCTCAGATATGCCTGCCCTGCTATATCACTTCAGCTTACTGAATGCAAAGTTATGAGTTTCCTGGTAGGGAGCTTTGTTCTCTTTCCCTCTTGCACAATTTATTGTGAATATTTAGCAAAAGAATACATATCTTTTTCTAAATTAGAAGTCTACTGGAATAGGTGGCTATAACAAAGTTAAATAAACAATAAACTTACGCATAACATCTCTGTAAAAAAATTACACTTCTGAAAAGTGCTAATATTGAAGATGACAATACTGCCTACTAATAGAACACAACCTCTAGGCAAATAAATGGCCTATTTGCTTGGCTCTAAGCAATTGTGGTTACAGTGATAGGTAATACATATATTAAACTATCTCAAGTGTATTTATCTGCCAGTGAAAGGAACAGAATTGTAATCCAGGATTAAATGAGGTCAGTTAAGAAGTAAGTAAAGGTATTCTCAAGTCCAGCTTGACTTCTGACTAGAACAGAACAGAACAGAATAGAACAGATTAGGGTGTGGTAGGGTAGGGTAGGGTAGGGTAGGATAGAATTTATTGGCCAAATGTGTCTGGACACACAAGGAATTTGTTTCTGGTGTATATGCTCTGTTACATGCTCTTCTGATAACTATGCATGAGGTTTTCTTGGCAGGATTTGGCAATGGTTTTAGTAATGTTTTTTTAGGTTCCTACTTTGTAATGCTAATCTCTTCAGATGAACATTATCCAAACTCTAACTAAGTCCAAATGTGTATTGCTTTTTAGATTGCATGCTGTAAGTTTGGTGAGGTACTGTCACTTAACTGAGTGGGATAACCTTAAAGTGGGGCAAGAGGCTTACTTTACGTGGTCGCTCCTGCTATCAGTAAATCAGAATAACTGAATTAGAACACTGTTGACACAGCTTCCAGGATTGCAGACTAAAATCTCTTGTTTCTTAAAACCAAATTTTGTTTTTAATAGTTGACACCTAGGTTTAGACCAAGTTCTAAAGAATGTCAAAAATGTTTCCACTACCTTATTGGCAAACATCTTCATGAAGGATACCCGTTAGATAACTGTTTCCCCAAAGTAGGCAAGAGATATCAGTAGTGTTAAAAAACATTATGTGCCAGGTGCAAATAGCCAGGAATAGGAGTTGAGTTCAAAGTACTAGGCATTTATTCTTGCCACCTATACACAAGAATCTGAGCAACTAACAGTCCAAGCTAAATTGGTGCTAGATAAGGGTCAATGGAATTTTCAGAAGGCTAGACTTGGGTCTCTTGTGGATGCACAATGACTCCAATCTAATTACGTGCTTAAGTCTGCCTTCCAGCTCAGCTTACCCATCTCCTACATCACTCTAACTTAAATGAAAGGTCATCATATCCTTGTAAGTTGCATACAGTTCTTACAGAAGTGGTCTGTAGCCTACCATGAGTGCCTACTAGTCTCCTTCCCCCTCTCCTCCTTATTCTGTTGCTAATGTGGTACTAACAGCACCAGTCAGACCACTAGAGTGCCAGCATCTCTTGGGCATCCGTTACGGATCTGTTATCTACAATATTAGAACCCACGCATTAATTGAAATTTCCATCCTCAATCATTGAATCTTCTCAGAGAAGATGTAAAAGTAGCAACTAAGTTAATTACTTAGTGGTGCGTGGTGACTCAGCGGCTAAGACACTGAGCTTGTCGATTGGAAAGTCAGCAATTCAGTAGTTCGAATCCCTAGTGCTGCATAATGGATTGAGTTCCCATTACTCGTCCCAGCTTCTGCCAACTTAGCAGTTCGAAAGCATGCTAAAATGCAAGTAGAAAAATAGGGACCACTTCGGTGGGAAGATAACAGTGCTCCGTGCACCTTTGGTGTCTAGTCATGCTGGCCACATGACCAGGGGGACATCTTCGGATAGTGCTGGCTCTGGCTTAGAAACGGAGGCCAACATCATCCCTAGAGTTGGCTACGACTAGCACGCATGTGTGGGGAAAACCTTTACCTTTTTCACTAACTAGAGCTGCACATTAGAAAGGAAGGCTTCTTAAGAATGCTAGTTGTCTGGTGCAAAGGATCAGGGCCATAGTTTAAGTTGCAGCATGGAAGATTTATTCAAACCAAAGAATGACTAGTACTAAATTGATGCTAGTTAAAAGGTCAAAGGAATTCAAAGGGGGCAAGACTTGGATCATTTGTGGCAACTAAGATCTCTAAGCTGATGACATGTTTAACTCAGCCTCCTAGCTCTGCCAGTTCATCTATACTAGTGCATGCAAACCATCCATCCTCAAAGCAGCTGTGTCCTTTTGAAGACTCTTGCTGCTACTTTGAAGAGATCTCTGATTCTTTGCACTTATAAGTGCACATAAGCCAGCATCCACAGATAAATCCTCTGCTGAGTGAAAGGGTCTCCCATTTTTTTCATTCATGTCCTGAGCTTGCAAAGCTGCTTCTCGTTTCTGACAGTTGAAGAAAGCGGTCTTTCAATTTCTGATAATAACGAAAATTACCCATTATAGAAATGATTGTTCTAGATATACAATGTTGGAAAAAAGATTTTTGTTTAGGAAGTGTGGGGATTCCAGATAGACCTTTACACATTGCTATATTAAGGAGAGAATGATACTGTACAACTGTTTACAGAGAAAGAGAATTGTTGCAAAGAATGCAATCAAAGAGAGCAAGAAAAGGTTACGATTAAAAGAGGCAGAGAAAATGTAGCGCAATGGATGACGGTGGAAATTTTAAAAAATGAAGAAAACGGTTAAATGAATATGCAGCTATGGTCTCATATTGGTTTTGCTGCTCTGCTATTCTGCTAAAATTCTGAAAATAAACAAGAAATAGAAGGGAACAAGGATGCTTTCTCCAGGGAGATGACAATTGAGGAAAGCACTTATGAAATTCCGCCAGCATTCTATTTGTGCCTACCCTCTTCACTGCAGAATTCTAGCCCCGAACCGAATCCATTTTGGTCACAGAATTTTCTCCTCTTTTTTCAACATTCCACACAGAATTGGAGAATATCCCTGAGAGTACCATGGTCAGCCAAGACAGACAAATGAGTCATTAACTAAATCAACCCAGAGTTCTCACTCAAGGCACAAATGATCAAGATCAGATTATCATATTATGCAAAGAGCTAGTTCTCTGGAGAAGACTCTAATGGTGCGAAAAGTGGAGGGAATGAGAGGAAGAGGACAATCAGCAGATGGACTTAGTTATAATGGCTATTAGTACACTGTTGAAAGACCCGAAGTAGTAGATTAGGGACAGATCGTCATGGAGAAAATCTATGTATGTGGTTGCTAAGAATCGTCAATGATTTGATGGCATCTAATCATCAATCAAGAATGAGATGGTTCTGAGAGGCAAACCATCTCCCTTTGCAACTCTACCTCACAAAACCCAAGATAAAGCCGGGAAAATGTTGTCCCTGTGCCATCTGTTGACACCCCTTCATCACTGGGTGGTTCCTTGCAGCCCAAAGGCAACAGGTCAAGGGATGTCCGTTCTAAATTAAGATGATTCAGGATACAAAAATTGTCCTGTTGAACCAAGCTAAAAGAGTCTGATATCTTTTTTTTCCTCACAGTGGTCACCTTTGTTAGCCTGAAAGTCACAAGCAGACTGCAAATATAGAAGCCACATCCCTCTTCTTCTGTTGTTCCCCAGCTGGAATTCAGAGGCAGGAAGGCTGTGATCCTGGTGATAGCATATCCCACCGAGTTATCACAATTAGGGATATATAATGAGATATACAATTAAAGAAAGTACCAATGTTATGTACTTTCTAGTGCTTTTCCCTCTAATGCAGCACCCTGGGAGTTATTAGACAAGCACCATCACTAACTCTAAACAAATCAGCATGAATTCAAGAGAAGGGAAGGAAGCATAAATGAAAATAAGAAGCAGAAGAAAGAAGGAAAGGGAGAAACAAGATTTGTGTGTTTTTTCAGTGCTCCCTTTTCCCCTGCTCTAAATGATCTTGCGGTACCATTATCCCTACCCTGTATGTGCCCTTTCATTTTAGAAAAGTACATATTATGTATCACATGCAAGCAATTCAGCAATGAATTTAGATCCTCTGCTCAATATCAGAGGCAATATTCCCATATAGACGGTAGCATGTACTTTATAAACAAATATTTTTACTACTTATAAGAATGATAAATAAGCATTTAAAACCAGCAACAAAGTCAGATGTCATCTACTTTTAAACAAGTGTCAGATCAGGGCGTTGATTATACCTAATTAAACAGGAAATATTTACAACAATAGATTGAAGGCAGGGGCAGATGTTCTGGAGTTCTGATTCCACAGGTCTATTGCCGTTTGGCTATGCTGGCTGAGGCTAGGACCGTGTTTCTCAACCTCAGAAATCTTAAAATGAGTGGATTTCAATTCCCAGAATTCTGGGAGTCCACCAATCTTAAAGTTGAGGAATACGGGGCTAACAGGCATTGAAATTCCTGTCCGAGGGTGGATCAGGACAGAATCCTATACAAGCACACCTACACAGACAGTGCTAAAACAAATGAAAGGCTTTTTTATTCTGTATACCTAGAACTTATGCTAATAAAGTAGTGTGAACTAGCATTATATACTGTGTTTCCCTGAAAATATGACTGGATTTTATATAGATTTTTGCTTCAAAATACACATTAGGGCTTATTTTCCAGTTAGGTCTTATTTTGGGGCAAATATGGTATTAGATGATTCTGTCTGGCTAATGATCTTAACTGGGGCTTATTTTTGGGGTAGGGCTTATATTACAAGCATCCTGAAAAATCATGCTAGGGCTTCTTTTCTGGTTAGGTCTTATTTTTGGGGAAACAGGGTACAAGTGACAGTATAATTTACAAAAGATAGCATGTACAAGATAGTACATACAGGTATAGAATTTTTTTAAAAGTCTTAAATTCCTTCCTCTCATCTCTCTTTCCTTCACTTTTTGCTTATTTTATTTCAGCTTTTTCTTCCCTCTTGTTGTTGTTGAGACACTAGGTTGTGTCCAACTCCTCTGATATGGAAATGTCTTTTAGTTATCTTCTGTTCTCCTGGTCTTTCCACTTTTTCTTTACAAAATTCCTCCTTATCTCAGGGATTTGATAGGGTCCACTCCACATTTATTAAGTATGTCCTCTCCAAGCAGTATTTCTTGTAGCATCTGCAACATGACCCACTCACCCTTTTTCTATTGTTTGTTCTTTTTATAACTCACTCCCAGAACATACAGTATAAGCATATCTTCTATCATTCGCACCTGCTCTCATTTATTTATTTATTAAATTTGTTTGCTACCATCTCGTCACAAGTTGACTTATGATCATCTGCCAAGTCATTTATCATACAGAACCAAACAAACAAATATTATTACCATGGCACAGACCCAATTACTTTCATTCAGACAGATGTTCCAACCTGCAACAATCCCAATCACATAAAGCATATAGATAAACTTGCACAAACTTTGTATCTAGAAATGCTCAGATTCATTCTGCGTTATTTCCAGGTAGGAATGCAAAAAGTTCCTGTCTGAAACTCTGGACTGTTTAGAAATGAGGGCTATGCATGCTTTGAAAAGGTTCAAAATTGTTTTCGTACTTATACAAGCAGCTGCTTTCATATTCAAAATGGGCAAAGTCCTTCTAGATAACCCACAGACTGACTCAGTATAAAACATCTTCCTACAGCCTCTTTATCTTTTGATGGTTTTCTGTATACCAAATAACACAAGTATGCAACGTGACTATGCGCATTTTCTCAGGTGTTGACTCCTTTTATGCTGTGGAATTTACTTCCGGGGAAATAAAATTATAGCATAATTTTATATGTAGAGCATTTCACAGGTTAGAAACACGGTAGTCAGCAAAAAGCTGAATGCATTTCAGATCTCCTTTGCCATAGCCAGATGGAAAAATTGAGTCCAAAAATTAATACCCAAATGGGGAAAAAAATCAAACAAGATATTTGGAGTTTAACTGCATCTGTGCACTTAGCTTGGTCACAATACAAAACATACATCATTGGCAAAGACCAAAATCAGAAAGTTAGATTCTCACTAAGTAGAAAAGGGCTACTATATTCAGTCATATTTTGAGACACAAATAAATGTTCTTAAGGACAGCCTGTCCCCTGCTGCATGTTGATTTGCCTGGATCCAAATCAGGTTAGGTCTCCTAATCTACATAGAAACTTGATGTTATTTTTCCATTAGGAAAGCAGAATAGTGGATTTGTTCCCATGTTCTGCTGAAATTCTGTATCTTTTTTTTAGAATTGCATTAAAATAAATATTCAACAGAAAACTCTGTCGGGATCTAAAACATTTCTCTTCATACAAAAGAGACAGCATTACGAAAAACTGAATTGATAAAGAAAAAAATTAACAAAACCTAAAATAATCAAATGGAGCTAATTTTGGTGTCAACAGATTGATATGAAGTGATGTATACCATAATCACTTCTTTTCATTATCCTCCTTAAATTAGATTCTGGGAGAACCTAAATTATCATTTTAATCACAAAGCATCACCAAGAATGCAATAAAGGAATTGGCACAAACTGGGGACTATTATCACCCATGAAAATCCAGTTTTCCAACTTCCAATATGCTTTATATTTTCCACATTTATTCTAATGTCAATAGATCCAACCACTGAAAAATATGTCCATCTATCCTGCTTTGGCATTAGGGATTACAGAATATATTATAACAAAATAAAAGAGTTGGAAGCGACCTTGGAGGTCTTTTAAGTACACCGCTTGCTCAAGCAGGAAACTCTGTAACATTTGGTTGTCCAATCTCTTCTTAAAAACTTCCAGTGTTGGAGCATTCACAATATCTGGAGGCAAGTCGTTCTACTGATTAATTGTTCTAACTGCCAAGAAATCTCTCCTTAGCTCTAGGTTGCTTCTCTACTTGGTTAATTTCTATCCATTGCTTCTTATCCTGCCTTCAGGTGCTTTGGAGACTAGGTTGACCCCTTCTTCTTTGTGGCAGCCCCTCAAATATTGGAACACTGCTCTCATGTCACCCCAATCCTACTTTTAACTAAACTAGACATAACCAATTCCTACAAACATACTTTGTATGTTCTAGCCTCCAGTCCCCTAATCAACTTTGTTGCTCTTCTCTGCACTCTTTCTAGAGTCTCAACATCTTTTTGATATTGTGGTGGCCAAAACTAGATGCAGTATTCCAAGTGTGGGCTTACCAGGGCATTATAGCATCACTTCTCATGATCTTGATCCTATCCCTCTGTTAATGCAGCTTAGGATTGCATTGACCTTTTTGACAGGTGCAGCACACTGCTGGCTCATATTTAACTGATTGTCCACTAGGACTTCAAGATCCCTCTCACAGTTACCACTATTGATCCAGTTTCACCTCTTCAGTATCTGTGCATTTGGTTTTTCTTGCCTAAATGTAGAACCTTATCTACATACACATCTGAGCTAACAGATCTCTCTTCTCCACCATTTTTTTTAAAAATAAAAATTGTGCTTTCCTGAAAGCACCAAAATTGCATTTCACCTTTGTATGTTCCTGATGAATTATATCATCATCAAAAACCAATAATTGTCTTTTGTGGTGATATATAATCCACTGTGAGCCACTCTCACCATTTTGTTGCATTCACTGACCTTTTAATGCCAAGACAAGCAATCAACAGTTAGCATTTTCCCCACAGAAACTCAGTTGCAGTAAGCGATCTTTCGAATGGTATAACCTTCTGTGCTATTTTTTTTAAAGCAATTCTATTAGAAGAATATTAGAATTAAGGAAAGAATGAGGAAGATAATAGACTAATTATTTCAAACCACTCCAAGTTAATAGCAAAAGCAATCCAGTTGCTTGCTTCCCAGAAGGACCTGCATGATGAAAGTGATGGTAATAAAGCAAGATATAGGGCATCTAGGTGCATAAATGGGACAGAAAAGAACTATTTTTGTTAAGTAAAAGTCCTATTCCTGCCTCATCTCCATGTACATAGGAGGAGCTCTGTGAAATTGACCAATCCCTCTGCCCTATATCTTGAAGCCTATCTGTTCATAAATTAGCAGGAAAAATTGAGACATATTCCTCCTTTCTGTAGCACTATCAGGATCTAGGAAATCTCAAGGAAGATGGCTAAAAGTAAAAATCTTTCAATGAATTTGAGCAATTCCCCCCGCCACCAATAGCAGTAAAGAACTGATGATTTGGTAAATAACTGCCAAAAGAAGAACAAATCTAAAATCTTCCAAGTCTTAGTGATCTGGTCCATTATCATTGTTTAATGTCTCCTCTGAATGTGTAGTTTTATATCTGAATTTCTGTTTTAAAGGGTTGTGCATTGTTTTGTTCTTGGTTCAGTAGGCATTGAAGAGTTGGGTTGAATAAACACGGACAAGTTTATTGCAGACAAACGAACACATACTGGTCAACAAGCAGCATCATGACAGAAGCAGCAAAGAGTGCTGCACAACAGGCTTATATACAAAACGTCCTCTAGGCGGCAGCCAATGGGCAATTGACATTTTACCGCACTAAGGACCCCTGGAGACAGGCAGTCTGAGCCTGCTCAGGCTTTAACTAATTTGGTGCAATGACTAAGCAGAACATACATTAAGCTGAATACACTACATGCATGTTAATGGCATATGGTGTTATAGGTTGTCCCACTCTTTTGCAACTTCCAAAGGATTCTCCAGGGACAAATATAACCCAAGTATTGCCCATCTGTGCTCAAAATGCATTAGATATGTGTGTCACAAAATGCATTTCCTTGTTTATATAGTCACAAAGTCTTTGCGCATACTGTGTTTCCCCGAAAATAAGACACTGTGTTATATTAATTTTTGCACCCAAAGATGCGCTAGGTCTTATTTTCAGGGGA
>JANHFO010006099.1:344405-358854 GCA_032468095.1 Pareas carinatus | reverse complement strand
GATTCCTACACGGGAAAAGACCCAAAAAACCCCAGAACTACATACCTGTACCCGTGAAAATCTACGAAAACATATAAATATATATATATATTATTTATATATCCTGCATTTATTATTATTATTTTGTAAACAACTTAAATAGTGAACGGATCCTTCCCCTCCTATTTTCCTATTTTCCCACAACAGCAACCTTGTGACGTAAGTTCGACTGGGAGAGAATAAGTAGCTCAACTGGCCAACTGTTTATCAATAAGGTAGGATTAAAACTTATGATCTCCCCATTTCTAGCCTGATGCTTTAACTTCTAGACCAGGGGTGTCAAATTCAATTTTATTGAGAGCCACTGCCTCTGCTGCCAGCTCATGGGTGCTGCTACCACCAACCCCTCTACAGCCCCTCATGTCTCTGTAGCCCCAGAGAAGCACCCCGTTCACCTTCAGAGCAGCCCCACAGGCTGGATCCAAGGATTTGGACTGTGAGCCTTGTATTTGACACCTATGTTCTAGACAAACTGATTTTCTGTATGAATATGAATATTCCCTCTAAACTCATGAAAGATGTCTGACTGCCTTGTTTCCTTTGAATTAGCATCAATATGGAGGTGGGGGGTTTAAATCCAATATGCTTGTAGTTACATAAACAGCAAGAAACCATTATAATAGTTACTGGATGGTATCTAGAATTTGCTCCATAGTTGAATGGACACATTTACAGTTTTTGTCAAATAGTGGCTTTCCTCCTTACCCAGTGATCAATTTGCACCTGTCAGTTTGACAAAGAAAGAAATTATTTCTTCACCGACAGGTCCATCAGGACTGCAAGATGTTCTCTTACAAGGCTACCTTCCCAAGCTAGAGATGGCAAATAAGTGCTAAACTGGATGTAGATCCAATTAGTTAAAATCCTGCTAAAGTTCAAAGGAACTCACTTTCTTAAGAAGATATGCTTTGGATTGCTCTCTCATATCCTGGCTATGTACAGATAGTCCTCAGTTAACCACCACAATTGGGACTGGGATTTCCATTGATAAGCAATGAGTGATACAACCATGCTATGACATTCTTGTTCTGTATATTTGAGCTAAATCAATTTACTGTTGTAACCCAAATAATATGAGCTATAGCTCAGGATGTTTGCTTGTCGGGTCTCCTGTAACCATTAGAAATGAAAACTACCATGTTCATCAAATGACTTAGTATGCTAAACATACAGAAATCTTTGTATATAATTCATTCCGCTCTGAAGTTCATCTAAAAGAAGAGAGGAGTCATAGGAAAAAGATTTGTTTCTAGGTCTGTGCCGCAAATATTGAATGGTCAGCCTTTTGGCAATTCAACTCACTAGATCTTAATCTCTGAATTTTTTTAAAAAAAGATATTATCTAGAATTGAAGCTTTAATCAAATTCAGTGGAATCTTTTGAATAATGCTATCAATGTTTAGCAAGCAAAACTTGCATTTCAAATATCGATTTCAGTGCAGATCATATCTATCATAAGAATTTAAACAGTTAACATAGCAACATGTAGCTCTTCGGTTTGTATGGCACTAAGGATGACTAAAGCCAATTCATTAGGAAGCTTTCCAGGATGTTGACAAGCTTGTTATATTTAATCAGGTTACTAAGCTTGGAGAAGTAACTACCTAAAGAGAAATTGGCCTATTATATTAAAGAAAGCAATTCAAAGGGTAGAATTACTGACTGAAAAACTGCACATTTCCCAGAAAACAGAGTGAACTTCATCTTATCATCTTCTTGCAAAATTTCCGAAATGTTGTAGCTTCCAAAATTAATCACCGCAGCTGACAAAAAAACAGACGTTCTGGAAATGAGAATTGCAGGGTTCCGTTTGCCTGCTGGCTTATATTCAGGAATGCTGTGACACTGGTGGGAGAACTGCACTGCCACTGCCTGTCATCTTGCTGCTGGCTGAGCACCCAAACATAACCCTTGACTTTAAGGAGATCAGAAGGTTCTTTCTCACATCACTAGGCGTAAAGGGAAAACATGAGAATGAACATATTGATATTTGTGCAACACAGATAGCGCAGCAAGTAGTTGCTTTTTTAAAAAATCTATAAAAGTATGATTTTAAAATGTGTACAGTCAAATCTGGGAAGGGTTTGGTTTAAAACACAAGACTAAAATAACCATGCATTCTTACCCTCTTACACAGCCTAAATAATCAGAATTTATTCTGTCAAGTGTGTCAGGAAACACAAGGAGTTTGTCTCCAGTGTACATCCTCTCTATCTACAAACATACAATAAACAAACTGTGTTTAGAATCAAAGATACATTCATTACCATATATAAGCATAATCATTGAAAATAAGGTCGCAATTATGGAATGTAAAGCGTCAATGGGTTTGTTTCATTTTTGAATCAAGAAGCTGACTTGAATCAGATGACTTGAGATCAGTTTGGAGGCAATTTAAATGTTCAAAGACTTTCTGGCTTCTTGCGTGTGTGCCTTTGAATTCATGTTGACTCCTGGCAATTTCCTGGAGAAGTGCCTGCTGTTTTCTTGGCAAGAGTTTATTTATTTATTTACAATAAATAAATAAACATCCTGGTTCAGAGAATTTGGAAGTGGTTTGCCATTGCCTCCTTCTAAGGGCTGAGAGCGACTAGCCCAACGTCTCCCATCTGGCTTTGTGTCTCAGGAAGGATTGGAACTCATGATCTCTCAATTTATTGCCTTAACTGCTACATCAAACTGGCTCTTTTCTGATCTTACAGAGTATAAATATTGTAGCAGCTAATCTCTATTTGAGGGGGGGATCACGATGACTCAGCAGTTAAAGATGCTAAGCTTGCTCACAGCCTGGGTTCGAGACCTGACTGTTATGAGACAGATGGAGTTCCTGTTCCTGCCTCAGCTGCTGCTCACCTGGCACATGCAAACGGAGGTAGATAAATAGGTACCACTTCGGTGGGTCGGTAACAGCATTTCATGCACCTTTGCATGTAGTCATGCTTGCCATGTGATCATGGAAGCATCTTAAGACAATGCTGGGTCCCTTGGTTAAGAAATGGAGATGGGCACAGCCCCCTAGAGTTGGACACAACTGGACAGTGAAAACCTTTTCCTTACCTTTACCTTATCCTCTTATTATCTGAATTGTTGGTAATATGATGGACTCTGATGGAGTTAGTCTTCCCTTCCCTACCTGTTAGATCAGGGGTGTTAGCTAGACAATTCAATCTAGTTCATGGGACCTGAATGTTAATTTGGGGAGCTATGCCTGGGCATATTAACACTGAGCCTGAACACATGCACATAGCACTGAACACATGCACATTCCAGGTGCCTGACCATTTCACCTCCTTTATCTCTTCAACTTCTTGAAGGAAGAGGATACCACATAACAGGAAGCAGTACCCTGTGCGGTTTGAAGTAACAGTACTTCTATAGCAGTGATGGCTAACCTTTTAGGCACTGACTGTTCAAACAAGTCATAGCTAATGAGTCGTGGCTTGTGATGCCATCACCTGGTGCTGCTACTGTCTTTCTGAGCATGCACAGGGTCCTGTGATGTCATTGCCCAGTGGCGCTATTCTCTTTCTGAGCATGCTCAGTTCTGGGGCAATGCTGAGGCAACTTGGTTCGCATGCTAACAGAGAGGGCTCTGCGTGCCCACTGTGGCATGTGCGCCATAAGTTCGCCATCACTGTTCTATAGGAATGCCTAGGCATTTTCAGTACCATTATAAGTTAAATGTGTCAAAATAGAGAATAAGTTCTTTAAGTGGTCTTCTGTGCTCGGAGAAGAGAGACGAGATGAGAGCAGAGCTGGTTTAATACAGGTAGTCCTTGACTTCCAACAGTTTGTTTAGTCATCGTTCAAAGTGACAACGGCACTGAAAAAAGTGTCTTACGACCGTTTCTCACCCTTAAGACCATTGCAGCATCCCCTCAGTCATGTGATCATAGTCTGGACGCTTGGCAATTGGTTCCTATTTAGGATGATTGCTGTGCTCTGAGGTCATGTGATCCCTTTTTGCGACCTTCTGACAAGCAAAGTCAATGGGGAAGCCAGATTCTCTTGACAACCGTGTCACTAATTTAATATCGCCGATCTCTGGGCCTTTCAGTGTGCCCTCAAGACCCAACTTTTTACCCAGATCGGGCTGTCCTGATTCCCCAGGGTATATTAAATTTGTACTCGGTTCTATTGTGGGGGGGGTTAGTTTGAGTTTTTAAATTTTAATAGCAGCCTAGGTATAATTATTTTAAATCTATCTTAATTATTGTATAATATGTTTTTAGTTGGCTGTTCACCACCCTGGGTCCTTCGGGAGAAGGGCGGTATATAAATTTGAAAAATAATAAAATAAAAAAATAAAAAAAATATTTTAATGAAATCCACATTCGTTCCAAAACTTACCTAAATTCATAAACCAAGCAGATTTTCCTGTGATTTACTCATCTGCTAAATCATACAGTCCTTTAGAAAATGCCCAAAACCTATTGTCCAAGGGCCTGGTTGATGGGTTGAATTTCCTAATCTTAGAATTGTTATGAACTGTTTCATCTTAGTAACTTCCTTTTCATCTTTGCGTCTTTCAGAGGTTGATGAAAAATAAAGGTCAGAAGTTGCTTTGTTTAAAATCCAGTTTAAAATTTCTGATAAGCTTGCGGTATTTTTCACTAGATTCTTTAATGAATAAATGGAACTGGAGATCAGGCCTTCTTGTCTAATCTGTGATATGTTCTTATACATATGCTAGAGCAGAGGTCTCCAACCTTGGTCCCTTTAAGGCTTGTGGACTTCAACTTCCAGAATTCCTCTGGAAATGCTGGTTGAGGAATTCTGGGAGTTGAAGGGACCAAGGTTGAAGACCTCTGTGCTAGAGACTGTTGGTAAGACTGTTAAGAATCATGGTGGCGCAGTGGTTAGAATGCAGTATTGCAGGCTAACTCACTAATCACTGGCAGGAGTTTGATTCTGACTGGCTCAAGGTTGACTCAAACTTCCATCCTTCAGAGGTCAGTAAAATGAGGACCCAGATTGTTGAGGGCAACATGCTGACTCTGTAAATCACTTAGAGAGGACTATATAGCACTGTGAAGCAGTATATAAGTCTAAGTGATATTGCCATTGCTGAAGGTCTTCTCCGCCTTGCCTACAGAAGAATACTTATCAGTTTTTTATGGAAAATAAAGCAAATCTCCAAAAACCGAGCCTGTCCCTTTTGGGCAACAGTTTGGAGGTTCATATGTCCAGACTGAAGATTATGAATCTTTGCAAACTATAGAAGGAATAGTAAGATACCTACCTCAGAAATATATAACAAAGGAGTTGCTATAACACAGGTTTGGAGGCATACAGCGCCCACAATTGCGACCAGTAATTTGGTTTTTAAGCAAAGTGGTCACTGAGTGAAAACATAACTGTGCTTAATGTCTTACTTCAGCTTCTTTTACTTTACAGATCTGTGAAAGTCCTAAACGCAAGGACTGATCACAAAGTCACTTTCCCAACACAGTTGTAACTGCAGTTGTATGTCAAACAAGGCAGGTGCTAAATAAGAACTACCTGTGGTCTATCTGTGGTCAGACATTGGCAGAAGTTCTCACATGAGCTTTTGATATTGACATGAAGCTGGACAGTGAGTGTTACTGCCTCCAAAAACCGTATCTAACAAAGTCACCAGGACATGATCCTCTGCTGTTAGTGTCCTCATTCTTCCCTTAGAATTTATTCAGGTATGTTTCAGTCAGAATAGAGCTGGGCGGGACCCTGGAGGTCTTCAAGTCCAACCCCCTGCATAAGCAGGAGACCCTATACCATTTCACACAAGTGCCTGTCCAGTCTCTTCTTAAAAATCTCCAGTGATGAAGCACCCACAACTTCTGATGGCAACCTGTTCCACTGGTTAATTGTTCTCATGGTTAGGAAGTCTCTTCTTAATTTCAGGTCTCTTCTCTCCTTGATTAGTTTCCATCCATTGCTTCTTGTTCTGCCCTCTGGTGCTTTGGAAAATAAGTTGAATCTCCTCTTCTTTGTGGCAGCCTCAATACTATGCAATCATGTCATTTTCTCTAGACTGGCCAATTTGCACCATTTAAAATTTTGTTGCAGTGAAATTCATGAAGTCGCTGCAAATTTGTAGGATTAATGCGTCCTAAAACATCATCTTTTCTAATATTTTAATTTCATAGATGGTTACCTTTTTTAAAAAAAATCTAATCAGTTCAGAAAAAAAAGTCTTCTATTGATTTTTGCTTTCTAATTCCTAATTCTAATGTTCCTGATTCAACCAGGATTTAGCCATCTCCAAATTTCGATAGCATATGAGGTGACACCCCAATAAGTGACTGCATAAACAAGCAGACAAATCGAATTAGCCCTGATCCAATCAAATTATTTCACCTCGTTAGAATTATTAAGAAAAAAGTTATGTTGAAATATAATTAACTTTGCAAGGATACTCAGCACATGCATATTTTATAATATATGTGTCTAATTTTAAAGAAAATTGGCACCACTTTTGTACCACCATTAAAATAGAAACAGAGGCTGGTTACCGAGTCAGACTTGTCTTCTCCAAGAGAGCAAAATAAGCCAGAAATACTTTACGCAGCCTTCCTGTTTGCTTGTTTAGTCAATGAGTTGCCTAATTTTAAACTGTATGACTTTTAAATGCAGCTCTTCAAATCATGACTCAGTGTTAGGTGAGCATCTGCAGAGGATTGTTGTAGATATATTGGGGATGACTCATTTTCATTTTTTCACTAAGGAATCTGAATAATAGATTACCTTGAATTGCCATCCTTTGTCATTTATGTAATCACAGGAAATGCTTGAAGCAACTATTGCTCATTTGTCAAGCTGGGTGTTTAAAAGATACAAAGATGCACAATGCATGACACTTAACCAAAGGTTGAGAGCATAAGTTGTTGAGGATTGAGCATGGGGGAGGGCTATTAAATATGTTACAAGAACAGGTAACTCTTGATTTACAGCAGTCCCTTATTGACCCTTCAACTTACAAAGGCACTAGAAAAATTAACTTATGATCATTTTTCACACTTACAATCTTAGTAACCTTTGATCATGTGATCAAAATTCAGATGCTTGGTAACTGGTTCAGTTATGACCGTTGCTGTGTTCGAAGGTCATGTGATCACCTAAATCAATGAGGAAGCCAGATTCACTTAACCACCATGTTACTAACTTGTCAGCGGCAGCGATTCTCTTAACAACTGTGGCAAGAGAAGTTGTAAAAGCCATTTAACAAATGTTTCGCTTAACAAGATAAATGTTGGGCTCATTGTGGTCGCAAGTCGAGAACTACCTGTACCATCATTTGTATGGAGGTGAGCCTACACTGCTTGCCTCCAGCAATAATTTAAAGGGACGAGGATTGCTCCTAGATCAGACTTTCCCACCCTCTCCAGATGTGTTAGATCTCAACCCCTAGAATTTCCAGCCACTATGTTCAATAACAGTAGGAGGAAATTTTCAACGTGTCTAGAAGGCATGCGGTGGAGAAGTCTTGGGTGATAAACAAGAAATTACAGTTCATCTTTGACTTACAACCATAATTAGAGTCAGAACTTCAGTCACTAAGTGAGGTAGTTTTAAGTGAATTGCACCTGATTTTACAATCTTTTTTAAAAAACTGTGATCCTTAAGCAAATCATTGTAGTTAAGTGAATCATATATGTAGGAAATGACCAGTCAGAGCCTGAGTGTGGGGTCAAATGCATCGTCATTTGAAGTTGGTTCATTCCCATAAAAGACTTGAGTCCATCACCCTTGAACTCCATTGACTCTTACCTAACATCAATTTGCCTTGACCATTAGTTTACCACATTCTTGTGTAGAGCATGTAATAAACTTGAAGTGCCTTGGATTAAACTCCTGATCATGGCTATTGGTGCCTGGTAAGTGGAATTTGGCTTTCCACATTGACTTTGGTTGTTGGAAGCCAGCTGGGAAGGTCATGAATGGCAACCATGTGTTCCTGGGATGCTGCAACCATCAGAAACATTTGTTGGTTGCCAAGCATTTAAATTCTGATCATGTGACCACAGGGTCAGACATAAGTGTGAAGACCAGACTTTTATCAGCACTGCTGTAACTTTGAACAGTCGCTAAGCAAATAGTCATTAGTCAAGAATCACCTGTTGCCACAAAGCTAGGCATTTGCAGTAGCCGTTATTGTTTAAATTGTACCTTTGCATAGGGATCCAGAATAGCAATAGTACTTAGATTTATATACTACTTCACAGTGCTTCATGGCCCTCTCTAAGCTGTTTACAGAGTCGGCATATTTCCCCCAACAAACTGGATCCTCATTTTACCAACTTCAGAAGGATGGAAGGCTGAATTAACCTCGAGCCAGTGAGAAATGAACTGCTGGCTGTGGGCAGAGTGAGCCTGCAATACTGCATTCTAACTACTGTGCCACCATGGCTTTCTAAATATAAGCTGCAATAGTATTGCACATATCATGACATCAGTGCACAAATGGTCTTGTTTGCATCACTTGTACAATGATGCCATGGTATGCATCATGTCACTTGTCTTGACCTGCAGAAGTTATGTACCATCACCATATGCTAATTCAATGGATCAGTATGATAGCTGCTGAAAAGACTTGAGGACTGGCCTCTCTTGAACTTAAGAGTCTTCCTATGTTTTATTTAGCTACACTGAATGGCTTGATGGATTCATATGGCATTTTGAACTCTGTTTGGTTTTAGGGTATATGGAACAAGGCATATATCCTGATTCACACATAGCTCTAACTCATAATGGCCGCCGGGAAGCAGCCTCCATAGTGTCGGGGCTGGGAGAGACGAGGCTCCAACAGTCTGGTATGCGGGGACGGGCCCACGCCTGATCCCCCTGAATGGGGGAAACTGCTCTAAACCCTTCGCCCTCCCCAAAGAAGACATTAACGGGCACCATTCGGGAGAGCAAAGGGGTCCCACAACCAGGCGGTGACGACTGAGGCGACACGAGGGAATGGAGAAAATGGCAGCAAGTATAGAGAAAGCGGAGATGGTGGTGATGGCAGTGATGCCAAAGGTCGGATCCTGCTCGGTTGGAGGCAATGAGCAGATCGGGGACTACGGCGACAGGGGGCCGAAGATGGAGGAAACAACGATCTTCGGCAGCGTGGCTTAATTCCAGCTCCGAACTACATGCTGGGGCGGCCTGAAAGCCCAAGGCCTTGATCCCCTCCTGGAACCAATCTATCCTGACGAAACAGCAGGCCTCAACATCTCAGCCATCTGCCTGCAGACTTTCTTCTTCTCCTCCCTGGATCTTTTATTTGGAACATCCCAGACCACCAACCCTGCCCCTCCTCGCAGGCTTGTCCCATTAACACCGGTGGCCCATCTTGATGACGAGTTCTAGGATCAAGAGAGATGGCACACAGCCAATTCACGCCTCCTTCCCATTCCCCTCCCCCTCTTCCCATTCCCTTCCCCCCAATTTGTAAATATTGTTAAAGTTCAATGATAATTTTTTTATGTTATCTGTACACCGCCCTGAGTCCTTCGGGAGAAGGATGGTATATAAATCTAGATAGACAGACAGACAGACAGACAGACAGACAGACAGACAGACAGACAGACAGACAGATAATGGTTGGAAACAAACCAAGGAGAGAAGCAACCTAGAACTAGGGAGAAATTTCATGACAAAACAATTAATCAGTGGAACAGCTTGTCTTCACAAGTTGCGTGTGCTCCAAGACTGGATGTTTTTAAAAAAGATTGGACAACCATTTGTCTGAAATAGTATAGGATTTCCTGCTTGAGCACTGGATGGGACTAAAAGACCTCCAAGGTCCCTTCCAAATTTGTTATTCTGTTAAAATGGCCAACCCTATCATTATTTGAGCAGGTAGCATATTGAGAAGATGGTGGATTGTGGAACCTGACTATGAAGGCCAGTAAGACAGGGCTATATCTACTGTCTGACCTACCCTATTTCCTCCCAATCAATGTGGCAAACTATCCACTATGCTCTATTAGTTTGGAGCATTCAGCTGCTAAGAGGTTCTTTCACATGCAGAATCAAAATCCCTCATTTGGTTATGCATCTAAGGCTACCAAGATTCTTGGGTTGGCATACCAAGATTTTAAATAGATTGTGTTTAAATTGAAACTTAAAAGTGAATCGGGTAGCCCATTTTGAAGGAAAACATTTAAGAAATCATAAAGGTAGCTAAAAGAGTGTTTGAAGAAACAAATGATATATTGAATTGGAGAGAAGAGCGTCACACAGTTCAAATATTCTTATTCTCACTGATTTTTTTGGAAAGGGAGAAAGGAAGACAATAAACACACATGGCAAGTTAGCAAATAAATAAACCTAAACCTACATTGAACATCCTGACCAAATGGAGACAAGCCAAATGAAATAAAAGCATAATCTGCCAACAACAAACATTTGCATACCTCAATAACTTTCCTAGGCTTAATCTTGTACAGGAACCCGTATTAACTTTCAGAAAATACTACTACAGTGCATTGACCTGCTCAGCAAATATCATCTTTAATCAATCTAATGAATAGTTCCTCTGTTTGCCAGTTGTTGCAGTACATGTCATTTGAGAATATGTGACATAGTGTTTGTATCACTTGAAAATGCAGGAGATGGTGAAGTTGGTCTACAGATGTACCGAAAACACTCTCTTTCTGTTTCTTAAATACAAAGAAGATGTTAAATACAAAGAATGGAGCATGAAAAGGGGGAGAAAAGGTGTGAGAGGTCTATGTTTAGGAGATAAATCTGAGATGAAGGACATGCAGTAAACAAAGTATCCAAGTTCTTTAAGTGATCTAATAGGAATTTGAGAGTATGAGTTTTGCTGCATCTAGCTCAGTATTTTCAGTAAGATAGAATTGGGTTTTACTCAATTTAGAAAGTATTTAGACTGCTGACCCTCTGCTAGACTCAGAGCATTTGGACATTTCCGAAGACGTGAAAGGAGGCAAATGTCAGATGCGAAGATTTGACATGCCGGAAGTGACATTCTGGAAATGAAGCCATTTTGCAAGGAAACGCCAAAGTGTTGATTTCAAGCAGGGTTCAGATGCTGATCCCTTCCCAGCCACCTTGTTGGAAGTCAGTACACTGTGATCCAAACTAACAAAAGGCAGGATTTCAGTAGCTCAATGGAAGCTAAAAACCAAGGAGGATTTTCAATTCTCCCAGCAAGGCTCAAGCTGAAAACAGACAAGTGAGAATAAGACTATTCTCATGGGATAGTCTGTCTCAGAAGAAAGAAGACCACTCTTCTATAACTTGTTTATAAATAAAAATGAATTACAAAAGTCGCAAAAACTATTGCGTTTTGATGATTCCACAGAAGTAATAATTACTACATTTTTCCTTGTAATACTGTCTGTACCAATTGACTCTTCCTTTCAAATAGTGTCTTTTTTCCTTTTAAAAATCAGATTCCATTACAAGCATTATTTCTATCTACTCTCTGTTCCTTGGCGCTCTTAAGTCAGAGTAATGTTAATGGGTATATTTAGCCACTCTGCTACATTGGGACAAACTGTAGAACTAAGCAGGAATAAATAGATGATATTTTACTTTCTTAAGAATAACTAATAATAATTAAAATAGGAATCATTCCCCTTCAAGTAAATCTTTTCTTCCACTGATATCTGTCTTATCACAACATTGCTTTAAAAAAAAGATAAACCATAAACTAAAACATGACCATAAACATCTATCATTATTCCTATCAAATAAAAGCAAAGCAAGAATTATTTTGCGAACTTTTAAACCACCATGTGAAATCTGGCCAGTCCTCCACAAGTCTAATTTGTCTGGATAATGGTTGGAGCCAGAGAAGATCTTGCTTTGAAAAGCTGACGAGAAATAAGCCACAAGTCCCCCCCAAAAAAGATAGTGAGCAACTGTTTAAGCCAGCCTTGGTGTTCTCTTGTGAGTCTGCATTCTTCCAAAGGGAGTGATAAGAACCTTTTACTATTTAGCCCCATGAATACAAGCCAAGAGCTTCAAAGGATTTTCTTAATTGACTACAGATTGAACAAACAGAGTATTTTCTGACAACACCATAGCAGCCTGCTCTCTAACCCTTGACTGTTGTCCCTACAGGAGCTTTTAAAAGGAGGGGGTCAATTTAGGATTTGCCAAAAATGACGAGAGATTGGTGCAGTCTGTTTCCTTAGCTATCTGTGGCACCAGTTCTCGACTCACTTCTTTGTATCTAAAGGCCATTGTGTTGGCTGTTCACACACTTGGAGAATTCAGTGGAACTGATGATAGCTCCAAGGAGATATTACACTGTAACTAAGTCTGAAAACAGTCCCGTTTAAAACGAAGCTGGAAGTCCTTGTTAGTAGTCAACAATGCTCTTATAAATTCATTCTGTTTATTCACATTCATTTCAAAGATGATTCACTTGACCTATGAGAGAATGATCTCTTTCGTGCTATTTTTTAAAAAAATATATAATTTCACTTCTTAAATCAAATGAACACAGATTTCACTGCTGATAATATAAACATAATATATTAAAGGTATGTGCAGCTCAGCATAAAACAATCAATCCAAAAGATTGAGGCATTTGCTTTGAGAAATTAGTAATCTAAAATCGTCTTAACTAAAGACCAGGTTTTGAAACCTTGATTTATCTACTGATAGAGGTTTCCATTCACTAAATCTGATATTGAAAAGGCTCTATCCTGCCTTTAGATCCAACTAATCTTAGTGACAGGGAAAATGACAGCAGGGTCTTTAAAGTCATCTTATGAACTGTATCAAAGCAGATGTCATCATCTCACTGGATGCACACAAGTTGTTATACTAAGTTGGATAAAGCCTCATACTGCATTCCTTTTCCCAACAGGCAAGCTGGCATTTTCATTTGTGTTTTATCCATACTATTTTAATGTCAGCTGTTGCTGAATTCTGCTTTAGAATGCCCATAGTGGGGCAGGTCAAAACTCCAAAACCATTATTCCACTCTTCAAATATTAGACCCTCATCTCTTACATAGGATAAAATTGTTTCTTCGCCTATCATTGAATCCGTTCAACGATAGGCTAAATATTTGGTGCTATTACAGAATATTTCCTTGTCCTCTCAACTATGCTAACCATTCTCCATTCTTCTGACATATTATTGAGAAGAAGCTTAGGAAAATACTGTATTTATACTAGTTAAGAGTTTTGATTAAATCTTTAAGATAGAGATGCACAACTCTGGGAAGGAGATGCATTTTCCTAACTGAAGGTTAGAAGTCAAACATATTCAAAATATCATACCTGTCTCAAAGACCATCTGTTTATATGTACTGTATAGGGAAATGTCAGTTTTTTCAACTATACAGTTGCATGTGAATATCTTAAGGAATACATTTTCATAAATAAATCATTCTGCAACATTTGTGTTCTCAGGAAAAGTTCTAACAAGCCTTAATAAGAAGTCCTGGAAAGATTGCAACATAATAAAAAGCATCTTTTGGTGACTGCCTTCAAGTGTTTTGAAAATCTCTCTCTCTTAGAATTTTATTTCATTGATCTGGAAATATGTTTTCAAAATGCTTAAAAGTATACACAAAAAGCACTTTTTACTATGTTGCAGTCTTTTCAACAAAGAATTTGAAAGGAAACAGGGGGTGCCCTTGCACATCAGCTTCTGAGTGTGAAATATTTTGATTGTAACATTTTGATAGACCATAAAGCAATATCTATGTGCAGTACATAGACTATCCTTTTCCAACCTGATTCTCCCTAGATATCACAATCTTTTATTCCCAGCCATTATTGGGCTCCATAACATCTGGAGGCTAAAATATATGAAGAATGGTTGCAGGAATTGGGAATGTCTACTTTAAGGACATGAAGGACTAGAGGGTGACATGATAACAGAACAATTAACCAGTGGAATGACTTGCCTCCAGACATTGTCAGTGTTCCACACTGGAGGTTTTTAAGGACAGATTGGACAACAGTTTGTCTTAAATGTTAAAGGGTTTCTTGTCTGAGCAGGGATTGAATTTCTCACTTTGTCATTCTGTTATTCTGGAGATTGAGGAGACCTAGAATAGGATGTCTCCACTCCATGAAACTTTTTTTAATTAGTTCTTTTTTAGCATGTCCATTTTCTCTCTTCCTCCAAGAGATCCATCATTTTCCTTGCAAGAATCTTACGTGGTCAGTTAGTCTGAAAGCAATCCATGGAGCAGCATCTCTGCAAAAGCACAATCTGATCTTTAGTCTTTCATTGCAGCCCTACCAGGAGACACTGACATTCTGTTTGTGGGCAGAGGTATGTTGCTTTTGCTATGTTGCATGTCGGGCTTTTATGACAAACATGTTCTTTTTCACCTGTCTGTCTATCATTATCTATCTATCTATCATTATCTATCTATCTATCTATCTATCTATCTATCTATCTATCTATCTATCTATCTATCTATCTATCTATCTATCTA
>JANHFO010006099.1:329540-340963 GCA_032468095.1 Pareas carinatus | reverse complement strand
CAGTGTTGGATATTTTGTCCAATCACAACCCTCTACCCATCCTGAATTTAAATATGGCAATAAATCTTAAATAACTCAGATAAAACTTAATATTTTTAAACATCCATTCTTAGTGAGCACCTTCGTAGCAATAGGAAGATACGTATCAATTTTCATCTTTCTAGCTTGTATACTTTTGGAAATCTCATGATCGATCAGTCAGTCACTGAGTAAGTGAATGAATGAGTGAATGGTATTTTGCAAATGTATATATAGATTACTGGATATTCATTCCATTTTTACAAGCCTACACTAAAATACAAACCCTTTTCTTAATGGCTGTGCAGCATTAAGTGAAAGAGTGCTTTGAAATATGTGAGAACATGCACCTTGCCCCTTAAACTCAATTTATCTGCAATGTATTGACTTTAATGTTCTGCTTAGTCATTGTACTAAATTAGTTGAAGTCTGAGCAGGCCCAGACTGCCTGTCTCAGAGGGTCCTTAGTGTTGGAAATTGTTGATTGCTCATTGTCTGCTGCCAAGGTTCAGTTTGGATATAAGCCTGTTGCGCAGCAGTCTTTGCTGTTTCTGTATTGCTACTGCTTGATGGCCAGTAGGTGTTTGTGCTGTCTACAATAAACCTGTTCTTGTTTATACAGCCCAACTCTTCAATGCCTTCAGAACCAAGAATACAACACTATCTTTTCCTGGAACTCTACTCTCACAAGGGAGAGCAATACTCAAGAAAAGTTAGAACTGTTTTGAATTGCCTTTGAATGTGAAACATTTCACTGCCACATTCTATTCTATGTTTTCTGTTAAGTCAGAGCAAAGTAAGAGAAGAGAGAGGAGATGACTCACCTCTTCATTCTCCACTTTGCACATTTGTGCATCCCTATAAGGATCAAATGCTTATTTGGGTGATTTATTTTTTCTAGCTTGGGTGTGGCAGCACTGTTGTACTGTTGTATTCCAAGTGTACAGGTATTCTTTGACTTACAACCATTTATTTAATGACTATTTGAAGTTATAACAGCACTGGAAAAAGTAACTAATGAGCATTTTCACACTTACCACCATTGCAGCCTCCCCATGGGCACATGATCAAAATTTGGATGCTTGGTAACTGGTTGACATTTATGAGTGTTGCAGTGTCCTGGAGTCATGCCATCAACTTTTGCGAACTTCTGACAAAATCAACAGGGAAGGTGAGTTCACTTAAGGTTTATGTCACTAACTGAACAGCTGTGGTGATTCACTTAACAACTGCAGCAAGAAAAATTGTAAAATGAGGGACAATTCACTTAACAACTGTCTTGTTTAGCAACAGAAATTTTGAGCTCAGTTGTGGTTGTAAGTTGAGAACTACCTGTTTTGCCTTTTAAACATAGGATTCCCTTGAAGGCTTCCTTTTAGTCCCTAGCCCTCCATGGCATTACCACTAGCAAGCACATCCAGCCGCTGTTCCCCTACAGAATTTCCACTTCAAGAAGCAATTTTGATTGTGAGAGGTAACGAAACAGTTTTAGGGAGGGGCAAACCAAAATGGGGAGCCAGGTCAAGTCTGCCAACCATTGCCACAGAGCTTGACCGAAGTATAGTACCATGCTTCCTTGTTTTCCTATGGCTTTGTGGGTGAAGTTGTAGGAAGTGTCTGTCCAAGTGGAAGAGGCAAAATGCTGACTTTTCATCCAGGCATCCCATTTCTCTCCAATAGCACCTTAAGGGCCAATAATGAAAATTAGGGAAACCTGGTGGCTGTGGTTGTGGAGATTCAGAAAAATCAGAGCTTGTACACTGTCACTAAAACTCCTGAACTGCAGGCCCAAGGATAGAATAATGTCATATATAGCATGACTACAAAGTAATGCAAAGCAATCTGCTTCAACTGCTTCAAGGCAGAGGAAAAACTGAGAAACATCATTTAACCACAGGGCTGTTTTAAGCACCTGCAAAGAATTTACTAAGCGATTTGAGGAGAAAGAAGCTTTCCTCTGTGCAGAACGTAATGGCACTGTGGATCTGGGGAGACATCTGGAATCCCATTTAGTTTTATTTGGTTTTGTTTTTAGGAATTGTTCCAGTTTCTGGGATATAAAGATGTGAGCAAAATGGTTGCATCTGCTACTCCATGAAGATCCTTGCCCATCTTAGCTTTGAATAGAAAGACTGAGAAGATATGTTCAGGGAATGGTAAATGCCTTACCAATTCAGAAGCTTAACCTCCACTTTGAAAGAGATGGTGGTGCAGCTATCCATAGACCAAGATATAACTGAAAAGAACTGCCATCTTGTAAATAATTTTTTTTGGGGGTTGTCAGGAGAACGTGCTGTCAGCTTCATACATTTATAGGATGATATGTTTTACCAGAACCCATTCCAGTAAACTTTCATTTTGGATTTTGGGATCAAAACTGCTTTTGGCATCTCAACAGATGACCACCTCTTGGGAAAAGACAAAGAAGCATTCATTTGAACCTGCTCTTTTATATTGTTTGGATTCTCTAGGGATTCTATGCAATTCAGAGCTCTTCTTAGATTTTTCTTTTGAATCTTCACTTTCTCTTTTTATTTTGCATGGAATTATTGCCTGTGTTACTCATCTGCTTCTCTATTATCCAAAATATAGGGCACTTTAATCTAGCAAATGATAAAGGAAAAAATTACAAACCTAATTAAAATTTCAGAATCTAATAAGTCAGAATAGAACTCAAAATAAAACAAGAAAAAAACCTACCTGAAAATACAATTTATCAAATGTGACATTGGATGTCTATAAAAATGTCCTTTCATACAACCAATATAACTCTTCCATGATAACACTGATATTTCTGCTTAAACCCAGAACTGGCAGAATACATTCTCGCTGTCTGATATCTATCTGAATGAACAATGTCATCAAGAGGGTTGATTGCTCCATGTCATGAGAGAGAGATGGGAGGGTTGGAATAGTCCTTGAAAGCTTTAATGAGCTGTATGAAGACCAGTCCATAGAAAGAGAAGAGTCATTTTGGTGTAGTGGTTAGAACATCAAACCAGAGACTGTGAGTTCTAGACTTTCTTACACACGAAGTCAGCTAGGTGACATTGGACCAGTCACTCTCTCTCAGCCCTAGGAATGAGGCAATGACAAACCACCTTGCTAAGAAAATTGCAGAATGGACAATTGGTTCTTATTTATCTGAGAATGAGTAGGTCCCTACCCCAAAGGCACAAGTAAACAGATCACAATAAGCATAGGCAGATTTCTGATATAAGTAATTATCTTCTGTTGTGTCCTTACTACACATCTTCTAGAAAGGACTACAGTTTTCTCTCACAAGTAAAGTTGGGTGTCTAAAGATACTGAAGAAGTCAAGAGATATTGAAGAAGTCAGATAGTTTGGAACCTCAATCTATTCAGTGTCTTACTCCAGTCTTTGCTAACTCAAGAGTCATGTGGGAATAAATAATAATATGCTTAAATGATTAGCAATAAAATGTGTATGTGGGGAGGAAATATAGCTAATCATAGATCTGGACAAAGCAAAAAAATAAGATTTACCAAAAAGCTTGTGACCTAAAAAGAAAAAAGAAAGTGATTTCATCATTAACTATCAATATTTAACTGGAAACAGGCAAATCTTATTCTGTTTTTTTCTATGCACTATTTTATATGTTGCTTCCCTCTTCTCTTTCTTCATAAAAAGACTTCAAAGCAGAAAAGGAATCTTTTATATTCTATTTGTTGATTCCCCAAGAGTTTCATAGTTGAAAGTATACAGAATATTAACATTCTTTTAAAGTTTTCAGACTGTTTTCTCTCAGCCTCCTGCTCTCCGTAGTTTATATTGCTCATCATAATGTGAATATTCCAGACTACTTTTTATGTAGCACCAATTATCACTAATCACCAGGTGCATTTTAATTCATAATTTTTGGCAATCATGGCCTTTAAAGTATTTTAAACACAAAAACAAGATCCCTTTTTTCTAGCAAGGCTTTATCACATTTAACTGGAAAAAAAATTAGCTTTGGTTGGGCTTTTTAATCAAGAGTTAATAATTCTGCATACGTTTTCTGGATATTTGGACCAAAATGTTAACCAGCCAATTGATTTTTCTACAGAATAAAGCTGAAGTTCCTTGCTCTTTCCTTCTACCACATCTTCAGGTTCACAAGCATTTCATCCAGCTAGTATAGCTAGTCTACTTTATTAGAATTTACTAGAATTGTATATGCAAGTGATCATTTCCATTGCCATGCAATAGCTATGAGTATTCTACATTGTCTCAAAAAAACCAAACCATGTCTGTGCTTGATTATATGGCAATTTTATACATTAATAAGAAGTATATGTTTTATCCTTAGAGAGTCCAGTTAAAGCAGATTGGATGAAGGGACAATGCTATTTGCACTTCCTGAAAAAGCATCAATGCATCAAGTATAGTAACGCAAAAGTTGCAGCAGTTTTCATATTTTAAATTCAGCAGCCCAGATTCAATTTTTTTTTATCATGTCTCATTAAAGGAATTGTATAGCAATCGATTGGCTAACCTTGCTTGATCTCAGAAATTGCTAAGCATGATCAGACTTGTTTAGTATTTGGATAGCCAATGGCCCCAAAGTTCTAGATCAGGCTGGAAAATTTAAAAAGTAGAGAATTGAAAGCTACAGGGAGGAATAACAAACCACTCCTGTACAGTTGACACACACACACCATCAAAATAATCATCTGACAGGAATGGCTATCTCAATAAAACCACCAGAAATCAAGCTCAACTCAAGAGTCTATAATTCTTTTTACAGCAGGTGAAGTGAGACAGAATTCTAGAGTTGGAAAGAACCTTATCCTTGCTTAATTTGGAAAAGTCTAGATTAAAACATCCCAGAGAAATGGTTTCGTTGGTGATGGAATGTAGTGAAGAGGTAAATTCCCAGGAGGAAGGGGGACCTTCCAGAGGAATAATAGGCAGACCAACCCAGAATTATGTGTGAGAGAAAGAGGATGAAGACAGTCCTGTCTAACAGTTCAGAATATGTTGTAGATGCAGATAATACATTCCTCGCTCTGGCAAGATTTTGTCTCTGGGGGTGACGCAATAAAGAATTCAGCTTGGAAAAATCGTCCCATGCCATTCTTGGTTTTGGACCTGGCTGTCATTAGGACACATTTAATGAAGGAATGTTGAGTAATTGGTTCCATGATCAAACTGCTGGCAATGATAGGAAGTTTTATTTTTCCAATGTTCAACTAGAGTAGACCTTCTTGTAACTTAAATCCCATAATTCAAGTCTTGTATGCTTCAATGATGTAGCATAGACTTTGAGGTTCTTTGGGATAGCCTTTTAGGAATTTGAAAGGTGTTACCATAGCTGTTTTTCCTCAAGGCTAAACATTTACAGTTCTTCAGTCTCTCTTCATAGGTCATGGTTTATATTCTGATCATGTCGGCTGTTCTTTGTAGACTGTGTTAAGAAGGTATCTCTGAAACCTTAAATATGTGACAGTACTCAAAACAGAACAACATGGACTTTCTACTTTCTGTGATTTGGAAAATAGAATTCCCATTGATGCACCCCCAAATTGCAGTTCCTCTTTTTTCCCCAACAATATCACACTGCTGACTCATGCTCCATTTGCAGCTGATGGATTTTTCAAGCTCTTTTCACAAATATTATTGAGCCTAATGTCCCCCATTCTCTCCCTGCACATTTGAGTGTGGGTATTAAATGAAGTTGGCATTCAGGTTTATTCTTTCACCATCACTCACAGATGCCTTCACTCTTCTTCCTGCTCTTCCCCTAGTATCCATTTTCCAAAATAGCTTTTTTCACATCGACCCTTCCATTGACAGCAGAGAATAAACAAGAGAATGTGGGAGCCCCAATGGATGGCTTTGCCATGGCAGCTCTGGACTGACTTGTGTAACTTTATTATATTTATGCCTCACTAGTATTCTGACTGTTGGAAGTTACATAGGAGGACAATTAATCATTCAGCCAGTGATGGTTTTGCTTCGTCAATAGTGCACAATTGAGATTCCACGGTTTGTTGTAAGCACAACAAAATTGTCACATTTTTTAAAAAGGGAGAAATGCTATAAATCAACATAATTGCTCATATTTAGTTTTTAAAAAAAGCCTATTAATCTGTAGCATCTTCAGAGAAGAAAATGTATCTGCAACCCTGGAGCTTTGACTTCTGGGAGAGCAGTCCAACTTTTACCAGCTGAGTGCTCTTTCCATTCTGGTAGACCTTGATGCAGAACTCAGTCAAATCAAAAGTATCTGAAAGCAAAAAGGAAATTTAAAAAGCGTAACTCAACTGGTGGGGGAGATCTTCCCATTCTTAACCTCCGTAGAATAAATTTTGAAATATCTCTGTGCATTGGAGTACATGTTGAATATTTATAAAATACTTTTAGCTTTTGCATAGATTCTTGGAAGTATGAAAAGTCCAATAATAAAATCCAGCAAATATTATATGCAAAAAAAATCTTTTTTCCCCCACAGCTCTAGGTTTTAATTTGGAAATGAGATGCAATGAAGTGAACATATTTCTGCCTGGACCTGCATAGAACAATGCTAGAAATATTTTTGAGTCTTTGACTTTATGACATTACACAATAGTTCACTGCAATGCATAGTTATGCAGTAATATTTAAAGCATTCTCTTACAGCTGATTATATTTCATATTTGAAATTTACCCAAATCTATACAGCAAGGTATTCAAAGAAGGCAATAATGCAATTTTCATTTTCATATTTTGAAAGATAAATTTTTACACTGTCTAAATAATAGTGAATATTTGCACTAGGATTAGTGCAATGTAATTCTTTATATATTTAGCTCAAAATCAAATCCTATTGAAGTAAATCAGAGATATTATGTACAGACCAATTTGATTTGCAAATCATTTTCTAGCAAATAAAAAGCAATCCACATACGACAGGCTCAGAGATATTATGTACAGACCAATGCACCCTCCAGAACTATATAGAGCAAAGTCTGACCTGATTAATGAATTTAATCTATAGTCAAAATGGAGTACGAGTTCGGAGATGAAAGCATAGTCCATAATTTTCTTGATGTCCAGTCACCTTCTCCAAATAAAAAAGCTACAGTTTTGGAAGAATAGGAATCAAGGTCACTAGATTACACTTCTAATAGGTGACTTTGGATTTTCTTCAGAGAGGAGAGCAAACATAGAATACTTGCAAATTACCACAAAGCTTCTTTAGTTCTTCATGATACTTAGAGTCTCCCATCAAAACTTCCTTGTTTGCTTCCTGTCCACCCTCAATGATTCATGGATTCTAGAAGTTATATCTGAACAAGGACTCTAGCCTGGGCTAATTTTGCCAATTCTTCATGTGTTTTGTATCAATTGGCTTTGAAATTCTGTTTTTTTCCTCAGATTAAATTAGATAGTCACACTGCTCTTTCTTTCTTTTTGTTCTTCCACCAGTTCTCACTTTCTTAACATTTGCATGCTGGTTCAATAGGTAACTTCAACATTGCTTAAAATCTGTTCAATTTCTACCTCTTGTATTGTGACTAGGTGATAATACCTTAAGAATCCTAACGAAGATAACCTTGTCTGCTAAATCACAACCGTGTACTATGACTGCAATTATTCTAGTAACGCTTTACTGCAAACAAGATCAAACATCAAGACATTTTACACAAGTGCCCTTAAAATAAAATTTATATCACCACTCATCTCAACATTTCAGCCAAGGGTTTACTCTTGAAGTGAAGACTATTCCCCAGGTTACCTTTATTCTTACAGTTTCAAGTATGTTAACAAATCAAGAGTTTATTCAGACTTGATACCAAGCCAGAATCACCAGTGCCTTTAGGGAGCTGATCTACATCTCAGGTTTGATGAATTGGGTTTTGTATCCTTCTTTCACAATCTTATGGCATTCTCACTCATTAATCTTTCCTGTGCAGTGTTGAGGTTATGCTTTGTAGCACTGACATCTAAAGGCAACATCAGAAATCTAGCTCTATATTTTTAGCTTTTTCTCAGCAACTGAAAATTCCAAAATGAGTTCAGTAAATATTATAATTTAGGGAAGTTGTAAAAATCCACACTTCATGTCTGTCTATACTCTTATTATGCTAATCAAAAGCCTAATATGAATTTCATCCTCCCTGCCCAGTTGCATGCACAGGAATATCCTAAATGTGCTTTTTCAAAAGGCAAACGGATTTCGTTTTTCCTTGAAGACGTTTCGCTTCTCATCGAAGAAGCTTCTTCAGTTCTGACTGAATGGTGGAAGATGGAAGGGATATAAAGCCTTTCATTCTCCACCATTCAATCAGAACTGAAGAATGAGAAGCAAAATGCCTTCAAGGAAAAGCAAAGTCCAGTAGTTGTCTTTGGAAAAAGCACCTTCGGAAACAACCATGACCTGGAAAACTGAGAATATCCATAGACATGCACATGAACACACACTCACACACTCCACGATGTTATATTAGCACAGTTGGACCCAACTATCTTGAATTGTACCTTTCCCATTGAGCATCAGTTTCAAACAGCTGGAGGGGTAGCAATAGCAATAGCACTGTCTTGGAAAAGTCACTTTGTGATCAGTCCTTGCATTTAGGACTTTCACAGATCTGTAAAGTAAAGGAAGCTGAAGTAAAACATGAAGCACAGTTATGTTTTCACTCAGTGACCACTTTGCTTAACAACCAAATTGCTGGTTGTGAGTGTGGTTGCTGTACACTTCCAAGCCTGTTATTGCAACTCCTTTGTTATATATTTCTGAGGTTGGCATTCTATCATCCATTCTATAGTTTGCAAAGATTCATAATCTTCAGTCTGGACATATAAACCTCTAAGCTGTTGCCAAAAAGGGACAGGCTCGCTTTTTGGAGAGTTGCTTTATTTTCTTAAAAAAATAATAATAACCTGGTAAGCATTCTTCTGTAAGCAAAGCAGCGAAGACTAACAGCAATAGCCATAGCAAATAGACTTATATGCTGCTTCACAGTGCTTCACATCCCTCTCTAAGCGGTTTACGAAGTCAGCCTATTGCCCCCCAACAATCTGGGTCCTCATTTTACCAACCTCGGAAAGCTGGAAGGCCGAGTCAATCTTGAGCCGGTGAGAATCGAACTGCAACAGCAGTCAGTAGAATTAGCCTGCAATACTGCATTCTAACCTCTGCACAGCCACTGCTCTTAGTAAGCTTTTCACTGCAATCAAGGACATACTTGCAGCAAATTCCACTTTTTTCACAGAAAATATAAATTTCAAATAGAAGTAGCATGCACTGTCTGGTTCTCCATTGGTGAAAGAGGCATATGAATCAAATGATGGATGCAAAAAAGAAAGAAAGAAAGAAATCTATTTTTACTACGGCAGCTGCAGTGCAACAGCAGTCCTAATCACAGAAGAAGAAGAAATCCACAATTTCTGCCTGCTGCAAACGTCTGTTTTTTCTTTCACGCATTTTCATTTGCGGGAATTTAATTTTATAAACTGCATGGATCTTATGTAGACCTAAAACAGTGCAATACAAAAGTCAGCCAGTCAGCCAGAGTCAGAGCTAAGGCCTCAAGTGAACAGTTGGTGTTTTGCCATCCATAAAAATGTGGTGGATATGCAGATATTTATACCGGATTAGGAACGAAGTAAACAAGACTGCATGAGAAAATGTTTCATCATCCTCATTCACTAAGTCTGGCTTAATTGTCTTTGAGGTTTTTGTTTCCTCTGGCAATCACCACCGACAAACATTACTGTACATGTCACCTTACTGCGTTTCAAAAAGTACATTTTGAGCAGTGATCCTTTTCATAGCATTGCAGACTGTTATGAAACCATTGCAAGCTACGAAGCCAGGAGATCAGTGACGTGACCTTTTCTGTTTCCTCTGTTTAAAAATGCAATTTCAAAGTACTAATTAATGTTCAGTGTGTGTTGCTTTAAAAAAAATAGGTTCTCATGAAGCCTAGACAAAACCTCATTCACTTCAAAATTGATCGGGAGCTAGCTGAGATTATAATAATAGAATCAGGAGAGAGGTAACTTATTTAATATTAAAATCAGTTTCACCATGCTAAATCATATACAGTAGTCCTCAATTTACAACCGTTCATTTAGTGACTGATTTAGGACCCTTCTTCACACTTGTGCCTGGTTCATTTATGAAGATGGCTGTGTCCCAGGATCATGTGTTCTCCTTTTGCAACTTAACAATTATGTTGCTAACAACCACCACAATGATTCACTTAACAACTTTGGCAAGAAAGGTTGTAAAATGGGACAAAATTCACTTAACTGATGTCTCTTTTAGCAACATAAATTTTGGGCTCAATTGTGACAGTAGGTTGAGGACTCCCTGTGTTTGGAACACAGCTTTTCCTGATCCACATTTGTTTATGGATTTTACTACCATCACTATGCTTAATTTCCTAAGTAGCATGGAATCAGAGAGAAGCATTTATTCCAATGGTGGCAAAATGTGAGTTATGGAGTCCTTGGTCCTTAGGCATGGAAGACACCAGTTGTAGAACAAAGCACAGATTTATTGTAGCAAAGCACAGGCATATCTTACAGCAAGCAGGAACACGTGTGAAAGCCCAACAATTCTGCTGCACAACGAGCTCATATACAGTTTGGCCTCTAGGAGACAGCCAATAGGCAATTGAGGATTTTCCCACACGAACGACCCCTGGAGACAGTAAGTCTGGGCCTACAGACTTCAACTACTTTATGACAATGACTAAGCAACTTACATATTGTTGAATTCATGCAGCAAGGAAAAGGCAGGAGATCACGGAGTGCAACAATAACGCTTTATTGTAATGGTAATAGCAGGCTAGCAACAACTCAACTCGCATCTTTATCTGGCTCCGTTTAAATAGGAGCGCTTTAAACTGAAACAACCAATCAACATACAGATAAACCAGCCACCAGACTGTCTACTGCCCAGGAGGGGGAAACAGGCAGATTATTTATCCCCGGACAAGCCAGACCAGCCAGACTTGTCATATCCTACACATAGAGCTCAATACATTAAACGGGTTATGGAGTTTCAGAACATAGAATTTATCCTTTGCCTCTGTGGCAGAAAATTTCTTTTCAACGTGTGCAGTTCTAAACTAGCTCATGTATAAAGTGTGAACCAGGCCATTAAATACTAATGTAACAAAATGGATGGCTTCACTGATCATGGTAAATTATGTTTAATCATGGTTTAATGAATGCTTCTGCAGACTGCTTATATGTGTCACTATGTTCTAAGCCAGTGTTTCTCAGCCTTGACAACTTTTAAGGTGTGTGGACTTCAACTCTCAGGATTATTGATGATGATGATGATGATGATGATGATGATGATGATGATGATGATGATGATGATGATTGTTGGATCTTCGAATCCCCAGACTTGTCGGAGCCGGCGCGAGCCGACTCCCCCCCCACCTTTGGGGACGTCCAT
>JANHFO010006099.1:309254-323847 GCA_032468095.1 Pareas carinatus | reverse complement strand
AGTGGTAGCCTTCAGTCGCCTTAGCAACCTGTCCATGTCCTCAGGAGTCACAGGCCCAAACTCACCCCAGATAACAGGCTTAAGACAAGCGCCATCCCCCCACCCACTGGATCATGCCAGTCAGAGCACAAGCCCCTCCGGATCTGATTGATTTTATCATGCAGATAACAGCTGAAATCCTCAGCATGACCCTCCAAGGGATTCTTCCACACTCCCATCTGTAAGAGGGAACAGGTTACTCTCAAAAGGGTGGCTGGTTGGTTATCTGCTGACACAATCATGGAGGTGAAGTAGCTACTGTTCACCTCCCTGATTGCCCCCAGGTAAGTCCTAACATGTAACTTTACCAGGATTCGATCCGATTCAGAGCAGCTCACCTTCCAACTGCTCTCTAGGCATCTTTTCCGATGCTTCATCTCTCTCAGCTCCTCAGAAAACCAAGGAGCTGGGTCGATTCAGTGCTGGGTCAAAGGCCGCAAAGGCACGAACCGATCTAAGGCTCCGGCAGCCACTCTATTCCAGGTGGCCACCAGTTCCTCGGTCGAGCCATGAGACAAGGCCTCAGGAAAAGGTCCATGCTCCCTCTGGAAACTGTCCGCCTGGGGCAAAATCATTTAACTTGTTCCGCCTTCTTGTGGTGGACGGAAAGTCAAGCCGAAGGAGAAAATGATCTGATCATGACAAGGGTTCTGTAACTATATCCCCTAATTGCAGATCATCCCCCCACTGCTCTGAGATAAAAATCAGGTCTAGCGTGTGTCCCCCCTTGTGAGTAGGGCCCTGAATTACCTGGGTCAGGCCCATGGCCGTCATGGAAGCTATGAACTCTCAAGCTACCTCCGATGCCATACCCGCCGATAGCAGGTTGAAATCTCCCATGACCATAAGCCTGGAAGTCTCAATCACCACATCGGCAATGACATTGAGCAGCTCGGGCAAGGCTGCTGTCAACGTGGCAGGGAGCTAGGTACGCAATCAGCAAGCCCCTCTTCCCCCCATGGCCCCATTTCATCCAAAGAGACTCACAACTGGCTTTCTGAGGAATAGTGGTCTCCCTGGGAGCAAGACCTTCCTTCACTAGAACTGCCACCCCCCCCCCGCCCCTTTCCTCTGCCCATGGCTGATGAAACGCAAGGAAACCCGACGGGCACATCTCCATGAAGGGAACCCCCCCATCATGGCCCAACCAGGTTTCCGTAATACTCACCAGGTCCTCTCCCCCCTCCTGCACCATCTCCGCAATGAGAGGGGCCTTATTCACCATGGACCTGGTGTTGCACAACATCAGCCTCAGGCAGGGGTCCTGAGCACCTGTACAACCCTGGTTCCCAGATGAGTGAATCGGGTCAGTGCGTGCCACCATCCAAAGATAGCGGGGGCACCAAGCCCCCACCTGACATGGCCCCCTGCCCCCACCACAGCTGCCTCTTCCATAGACAACCCCAATTTTCCTTCCCCGCTCCCATGGAACGAATCCTTCCTGTACGGTCTCCGATGCCCTCCGCCAGTGCCCAACCAGGCCGGGCATTCTCCCTATAGGTTCCGACTCCTGACTAACCCCAGGTTCCTGACCCCTCCCCTTAAAAAAATTCCCCAACCACTTATTTAAAAAAAACCTAAGTCTTCCCTTGGCTGCGGACCATTTTTCTGGGTTCCAGCACCCATCCTCGAGATAGGCCCTCGATAATGCTGAGTGCCATTGCTACAAGAGGGGGGAATCCTGTAGCACCCAGAGTTGAGCGACAGTGTACATAAAAACATAGGAGATTTAAATGGGGCGTGTGGAGGTGAAAGGGTAAGTCCAGGGCAGATCTTAAGTCCACAGGCTTGCATCACGGCAGAGAGCTGATGTAGGACCAGTTGACTGGGTCCAACTTCGCAAATCTTCTGCCCCTGGGCAGACAGTCCTGGGGGGCAGTCATTTGAGTCCTGGAAGTGAGCCCCTAGGGATGCTGCCACCATCCAAGGCCCCATCAGTCAATCACAAAATGCTCTTCCGAGGAGGCCCGAAAAGTAGATGGTAAAGTATGAGAGGCACCTTTTCCTTTTTTTTCTCCTCCTCCTTATTTTTGTAACACTAAACTAATGTTTATCAGGGTAGTGTCCTCTGAACGATTTCCTTTTGGAAATTGTAGACTTAGCACCCAATAGGGTACAAAGCCTGAAGAAACTGCATTTGATTGGTATGTATATTTGGGCTGTACTTCACTTCAGATCCGAGAGCGAAAAGATGCTTTGCAAAATGTGAGGAGTACTCATGTGACTCCTTAAAACAGCTGCATCTTTCCTCAAGCTTCTGTGGCTGCCTTCCTCAGCTGTACGGAAGAACACAAACAGTACCCTGTTGGTTCTTGGCCCATCTAGTCCAGCAGGCTGTTCTTACATTGGCCAACCAACTGTGCAAGGAAGCCCATAAGTCTCCCAGGAGATGACCTTCTGAGGCAGTCACTCTGCCCTCAAAACTAAAAGCCATGGATACCCACGATTCATGTAGTGAGGAAATACATATTCAGCTTAAAGAGCTGAAGGAAGAGCTATGCATGTGTGTCCTGTGTGCTTCAAAAAAGATTTTTCTAAAATCTGGAGCAATGCTTACTACAGGTAGTTCTCAACATTCAACCACAAATGAGTCCAAAATTTCCATTGCTAAGTAAGACAGTTGTTAAGGGATTTTTGCTCCATTTTAGAGCCTTTCTTCCACAGTTAAGCGGATTAATTAAATTAATTGGAACAATTAATCAGCGGAACAACTTGCCTCCAGAAGTTGTGAATGCTCCAACACTGGAAATTTTTAAGAAAACGTTGGACAGTCTGAAATGGTATAGGGTTTCCTGCTGAGCAAGGGGCTCGACCAGAAGACCTTCCAACTCTATTATTCTGAATCATTTCAGTTATTAAGATAATAACATGGATGTTAAGTGAATCTTGCTTCCCCGTTGATTTTGGATGTCAGAAGGATGCAGAGAGTGATCGTGTGATCCCAGAACACTGCAATCATCATCGATACAGGTGAGTCAGCAAGTGGTCAAATTTTAATCACGTGACCATAGGGATGTTGCCACAGTCATAAGTGTGAAAAATGCTCATGCATCACTTTTTTCAGTGCCTTTGCAACTTCAGTCACCAACCCAATGTGTGTGTGTGTGTGTGTGTGTGTGTGTGTGTGTGTGTGTGTGTGTGTGTAGATTTTCACAGGTACATGTATGTAGGTCTAGGTGTGTTCGGGTCTTTTCCCGTGTAAGATCTCACACGGGAAAAGACCCAAACACACCTAGACCTACACACACGCATACACACACACGGATTATTTAATTTCAATATTAAAATTCACTCAACAAAGGATAGTATCATTTGTTAGTATTCTACTCAGTTTAATATAATGTTCATATTTTCATGAACCAGCACTGAGTCCTGCACTTTTAAGTTATTGGCTAGTCATAGACTTTACCTGAATGTTTATATTTTATCCTATTCCAAGATTTCAAAGCCTAACTAGGAGCAATTTTTAATGAAGAGGAGTAAGATCTCAGAACAGCATTAGTTTCTAGCTCGGTATGAAAAACATATCTTCTTGACAAATGCAAAATAAGTTTAAGTTTCATTCTGCTATCAATACAGCAATGTTCCCATTTTGGTTGTAGAACAATTCGTAGAAGGAGTGCCCTCTTGTGGTCAAGGGTTTTGATGAGTTGCTTGCTCTGTAAAGCTAAGCTGAAAGTTTCTCTCCAACTTTATTGCAACTATCCCAGGTGAATTTTAAAACTTGTTTTTTTACCACCAGTTTCCTCTGTCCCTGAAAGTTGTTGCCTTCTGCTTTATTCTACTTTACTTTACTTATTACATGCATAAAGCACTTCACTTCAAATTTATATGTGTACAAAATTAAAATACAAAAAACCATACAAGCAATAAAATTATAAGCAATATCATTTTATAGAAAAACAGGGGCCAGGACAACTATATGCATAATGCTACTTTATGAAATTTCATATTTTTGTGGGATTTCTTTTTTAAAAAAAGAACTAAATTCTTTTCCAATAGATGAAAATTTGCTTTAGGTTTCTTTTTTTCAAAAGAAAAGATAATTGCCTGAGGGTGCTTGGGAGTGCATGAAAAATTCTATGTGAGTCAGGAATAGCACATGGGAGGTGGTGGCATAGGTCAGGAAGTATGCACAGAGGGGCCATCAGGTAGGGGAAGGGGTGTGCAAGAGATGCTATCTGAGTCTTGAAAGATGCTTGGGCATGGATTGAGAATGGTGCATGAAATTTCTTCCTCCTTGATCCTCCCTCCTTTCCTTTCCTTTTCTCCTTCTCCTTTCTTTTCACAGCAGATAGGTAAGTGGTTGCTGCTGAGTAAGGGAAGGAGCAAGGAATTGCAAGAGTGTCTGGGAAACTGTCATGGAATGTTGAAAATGAAGATCATGTAACCAGAGCAGTAACCTGAGCACAGCAGCAGCAGCTTGAAGCAGCCACAACTTTTTCAAATTTCATTTCTGAACATATTCTCTAAATTAGCCTATTTGAGGTATCTTGGTTCGTAAATTATTGCCCCAGAATGCGCTGTTTCACCCAGTTAAAGGTTATAGAAGCAAGAGTTTTAGTAGTAGCAATAGCAATAATACTTAGATTTATATACCACTTCATAGTGCATTAAAGCACTCTCTAAAGTAAACAATTAGTTTCCATCCATTGCTTCTAGTCCTGCCTTCAGGTGCTTTGGATAATAAGTTGACCCCCTCTTCTTTGTGGCAACCTCTCAAATATTCAAGTAAATAATACATAAATATTAGAATAAATAAATATTACAATCTGACTATTCTAGATAGGGATGGTGAGAGTATAAGTCTAACAACGTACTTTGATTCAAAATAGCAATAGCACTTAGACTTATATACCACTTCACAGTGCTTTACAGCCCTCTCTACGTCATTTACAGTGTCAACATATTGCCCCTAACAATCTGGGTGCTCATTTTACCGATGTTGGAAGGATAGAAGACTGAGTCAACCTTGAGCTGGTCAGTATCGAACTGCTGGCAATCAGCAGAGTTAGACTGCAATACTGCATTCTAACCACTGCACCACCGCAGCTTTTCAAAAATCTGCTGCTGGAATGTTCTACAATTGTCAGAAAAAAAATCTGCAGCTGTGAACCTGCCTGGTTACATTGATCATCAGGAAAGACCTCTTCAAAATGTCCCCATTGTCAGAAGCTTTCTCAACCTCTGTGTCCTTAGAAAAGACCTTCCACAAGCTATGAAATGCACACTGTAAGGAGATGCTTTAGGTATCCATTCTCCCAGAATTTAGGAAGTTGATAAGAATACATCTTTCACTAAGCTTCTGATTGTTAATTGTATAAGTGATTTTACTTTTATTTTGGTTTTAATTGCACTACTTTTGCTATGTATTCATTTATTAGATTTATAAAGCCACCTGACTCTGTAATAGCTTCATGCAGCTTATAACCATAAAAACAGTTTGAAAGCAATCAAACAGAAAATACAACACATACCCAGGGAGCAATAAAACATCCATCCCAACAACCTATGTTTTATACCTTGCTTTTTTATTGTTGCATGTTGCCTTGGAATAAATAGAAAAATGGGATATAAATTCAATATTAAGTTTAAAAAAATACATTTGGGGGAAAATGTCTGATGAAGTGAGCCCTACGGGCTGCTGTTTAGTTTAACCAAAGCCATAGAGTCTTGCATGACTCTGATTATTATTTTAAAGATATATTTTAGTTGCATTCCATTAATTTAAACTGGCTTTCCAGAAATTAGAATTAAGCTTCCAGAGGTTTGGGGGCATGCTGTGGTAACTTATTAAAAATCAAAATAAAATTAATTGTACATATAATTTGCTATCTATCTTGAAACTTCAAGATAGAATTGGGCACCATCTGTGAAAATAAATTGTTAATCCCTTTGGCCCCTCTACTGTGACAAAACCAGTGATTTCAAATGAACCCTTCCCCCCCAATATAATTTCTTTTTTTAAAAAAAGGATGGCTTGTCACCTGGTCATGCATGATTAACAGTAGAGGGGGGAGGAAAGATTCTGGAATTATAATCAACAGCCTCAGTTGTTGCTGTATTAGCCAGAACAAAAATCTGCATTTATGATTGATGAAATGCAAGTGATATCATTGACCATACTTGTCTTAAATTACATCTCAGCTCTTGGGGCTACTAATGAATGAAAGAACCTTGTTTTCTTTCTATAAGATCCTACATAAAAGCAGGACCCTACTTAGTCTAAAAGGTCAGAGAACTCTTTCTTTGAAATTAGTTGGAATTGGTAGGGTAAGCCACCAAATTTGGTAGGATGATCTACTTGGCATAGAACTTCATTCCAGTTTAGGAGCTACAGCAAATCAGTGAGAAAATCTCACAACATTTTAATGGGACAATTTGGATAAAATTTCCAAAGGGGTCGACAATCATGATGACACCTTTTCACCCACAAAGAGCATCTGTACTTCTGTTCAGAAAGCCTTCAAAAGTTGCTCCATTGAGCAAGAGAACGAAAGACTAAATTATCTCTGGAGAGCAAACTCAAGGTAGAGTATTGCATTAGAGTAATGGAAAAGCACTCAAGGCCAGCCATGGCTTTGCCCCTCAATCAAACCCATAATAATTTTGGAAGCAGATGGACATTCTTATTTCTACAAGAAATAGGATTGTCAACATTTCCACTGATGCAATCTGGATCCTTCTTTTCCCCAATCATTATCTGAACCATTAGCTGTTTTTTTGATTGGTGAACAAATTGAAGGTCATTAAATGCAGCACATCTTACTAAAATATTGTTTGTTATTTAAATAGGAACAGCTTTTTTCCCAGAGTTCCTTTTAATAAGCAGCAACTGATGCAATGATATATTAATTTATATCTATATTTAGACAACACTCTTTACCCTTCCGCCTCAGCGATCAAGTTTGGCATTGCTCAACCTTTGAATAGAAACTACAGTAGCATTTGCCTGTAGAGGTTCGTGTTTCATAGCCTGTTTCAGGAGAAATCGTCCTACAGGACTGGTAGACCTAAATTAAAAGACACTTCATTTGAACTTCATTTCTGGCAGTAATTCACAACAGCCTTGTTATTTATCGATCTGTATACTGTTATTCATATACAGATGGGAAAAACAAGATCTTTATATTGTGGGGTCCTTTGTGCTCTCCGAGCTTGGTGGTCCCCTTGCAGACATTTCATTATCCAATTAGGTAACTTCACTGATGTAATGGGAACTGCGGTGGCTCACGTGGTAAGACGGTGGGGCCTGTGCACCGCTGAAGCTGGCAGCTTGGCGGTTCGATTCTCAAGTAAACCACATAGGAACAAGAAAGGAGACTCCCACACTTGCCTACCGGCATTCAGGCATCCCATGGGTAAAGATAACACAGCCCAAAAAAATTCCTTTCAGAGGCAGCCAGCCACGTTGGTGATCCCTGGCTACACATGTGCCATATGCTTAAAAAAACAAGCAAACTGATGTATTGAAATGTCTGCAAGAAAATCACCAAACCTAGAGAGTACCAAGGACCCCACGGTTCAATCCTGAACTACAGATATTCTTTTCCATTGGTTTTTTTATATATATTATCAAATCTTGGAGGAAAAACAATAAACATCTTCCCCGAAGCCAAATAATTTAATTTCTTCACAATAGTTTGCATTTGGACTGCTATTCATTTATCCATCTTTATATGGCTGAATTAGAGTCTCCATGTTTTTTTCTAAAAAAAATAGACGTCCACTCCTCATTTTTAATAACTACAAAGCAGCAGGTTTCCTACTACCTGCTCATCATGTCAGATAGACTTCCAAAATTTGAAATGTCTTCTCCAGGAAGGTGGGACGGTAATTAAGTCATTGAAAAGCTGTCAATCTGGAAATGTTTGCCACTTAGCTTCTATTGACGATAGCCTTGGCCTAAACTGCCTATTCCTTTTTAACTTTCTTTAGTTTGGTCTCTTTAGTTCTTCCTTACCTGGGTTATTTCCTCTGTGATTGGTGGACGCGTTGAGCTATTGGGTATTAGCTAATTAAACATACTTCTGAATTTGCATTGTTACTTGATAATCCTTAGCTACTTATATATAGTGTAATTCTTGCAGACTGACTGGAGGTTCATTTAGAACAGGGGTCACCAACCTTTTGGATCTCAGGGATCACTAAATTCAAAATTTTAAATCCTGCAGATGATCAGAGAACTTCCATTTTATTAATATAAAAGATACCTATTTAATATAACAAAATTTAAAAAAATTATTTAATAATAACAAAATCATAAATGCTCATTTAATCATTACAAAATCTTTAAAGGTTGTTTAATTGTAGCAAAATTATTAAAATTAGTTTAACTATTACAAAATAATTGAAACTTCTTTAAGTATTGCACATTTTAGTGTGTTATTTATTCCTAGGTGAGAGACAGAGAAAGAGGGAGAGAGAGAGAATGAGAGAGAGACACAGAAAGAGACATGGAGAGAGAATGAGAGACAGAGACAAACACAGAGAAAGACAGAGAAACAGACGCACATACACAAACAGAGTGCTCCTCACAGTGGCGGGCCGCAATTGCCTGCCTCTCACCCCGAATAACACCCATCTCCCCCCTCCCTGCTATCCACTGGCGCCCCTTACTTCATGAGGAAGTCAGGGCTGGAGGGAAGTCAACTGAGCTGCAAGCTCTAGGACTCGTAATTCACATGCTTTTGGACAGCTGAGAGGAGCTTTGGAAGCCCTTTCAGTACAGCCAGTGCAGGCAAATTCTGAGCCCTGGAGGCATTCCATCTGTATGTGCCTTACTGTCTCTGCCATTCTCAGAAGCAGTAACCATGCAACTATACAAAAAAAATCAAATAAACTGACCAGCAACATTTTCTCATGGCCCACTGGCGGGCCCGGTCCACAGGTTGGAGACCACTGGTTTAGAAGGTTCAGTCAATCAAGCAACAGGAAAGCCTATTTCTGTCTGAGTTTCTTTTGTCTGATCAATGGTGATCTTCCTTTCTCTTGTTGGTTTCTTTCTCCATTTACTGTTTTTCCTATTCCTCTTTCTTTTTTCTTTGATGTTTCCACGGGTAGAGTTCACACAACATACTCAACCAGTTTAAACAATGACCTGAAGGTTGCATTCACACAATATACTAAGCAATCTGTTTGTTTAGCTTGCGTTCATTGCAATGGTAGAAAATGAGTTAATTCATCCACCCAATTAAGCATGCTGTATGAACACAACTAATATCTGTCTCCTTCCTATTTCATTTCTCTCTGGAATTATTCTTCTCCTTCTTTGCCTTTTCTATCATCTTGAATATTCACATGTTTACTGCCACATGCTTATTTCTAGATGCTCAACAGTTTTCCCAGGCTTTTAGATGACCTTTGGTGTGCCTTATGAATCTCAAGAATCTTCTCCACCAGAAGAATTTGTCCCTCTGGGCCACACCTAGCAACTGATGAAGCTACAACTGCATGGTGAGGATATTTTGTGTCAATCAGCACTGATCATAAAGTTCTCATTTACTAATATATATCTGTTTTGGATTTTCTTTAATATCTCAAGACGTTCACCTTAAATTAAGGTCTGCTGTAGATGAGCTGAGTGAAGGATATGCAGACTCCTCTCTTTCTTTTTAAGTCCAGTTAAAATATTTTTATTTCCTAACCATCAAAGCTTCACCGGTACTATTTCACAAAAAGAAGCAATTCAATCCACGCCTAATTTGACTATATATATTCACTCTAGTAAACCTGAAGCAGCAAGATTTGTCACTCATGCATATATCTATATTCAGAAAAATGGGTAAACACTTCAGACAGAATATTTTGTGCTTCCCTAGTCTTGGGCAGATTAGCAGAAATTAAATTTCACACTAATCTGCCCAAGTCCATAAGAGCCACGTTAAGATCTATGGTACTCAGTTAATTGTAAAAAAGTATTAAAAAAACATTCTTAACCTAGTTAGTGAATTAACCCATTCTTTGGTTTTCACAAAACACCAAGCTAAACATGAACTACATGAGTGCAGTTTTCAGAACATACTAAGCCACACATATGCACGCACACAATAGTTAGCCAAAATTAAGACTATTCAAACTTAACACAACAGCCAAATGCAGCTGCTAAGTCTTTAGGTGAGCATTTGAATGAACACAGCCTTCTCCTGAGAAATTGGTATTTTGGGGGTAGGCACTTGTCAGGCCCAAAGAACAGAGAATGGCACATGGAGTTACTTCTGAGTAATTTCTTATGGTTGTTCACCTATTGACAATACCTTGCCAGACTAAGGCAACTATCTACACAAGTAGAGATATAATCCATGAACTGCTAGGGAAGAGCCCTCTTAGCCCTTTTTCTGCCTACCAGACATCCCAAGCTCTACTGCCTCTTTGCCTTGTGGAAAGCAGTCGTTTCCTCCCAGGACTCCAGACTACATTCCACCACAGCAGTCTAATTGATCAAACCCTGAACAGCAAAGGGCAATAAAAAGCAAAGAGGTAGAGAAGGTGGATATCAATATCTGAGTCATGATTCTGGCCCCTCATGAAATTTCTACACCAATCTGGAGCACCAAGAAACAGTAAAAGCTGGATATACAGTGGTGGCTTCCACCACACATTTCAGGGTTCACATGAAAACCAGGGAGAGATACAAAGAGAAAAAAAAGTCCATTATAGTAGTCATCATTGGTCTAATTGCAGTGCATCAAGAAGTGAAGGGAGACCTGAAATAAAAGGTTAGGCATAGATTGTCATGGAGAAAATCTATCTCTGTGATGGTTAGGAGTCAGAAAAGACTTGATGGCACATAATCAAGAAGTGAAGAGATACTAAGCTGGATTGAGTTCTTCAGCTGTGCAAATTCATAGGATGGCTAAACTCCATTAGTACTCTGTTTCCCATTGAGAATCAAATTCTACCGGAAAAAAATCATAAAAGCACAATAATAAAAATGCATACCCATACCGATTTCTGATGGAACTGTCTTGTTTAATTCCCATGTAAACTCTAAAATGTTATTGCATTGTGTTACTGCTGCTGCTGGAGTAGGAGGACTTAATATTATTCTTTGTTTTCCAAGTTTGACTATCAAAAAATAAAATTCATTTTCCAATTCTCATTCTGAATCTAGGAACTGGTTAGGTTGAATGACTCTACGATCTCCCTCAGAGATCCTGTTGAAGTTCTGAAGTTCTCAACCAGGATATAAAATGGCTATTTATGACATATATATGATTTTTAAACATGATGCAAGTATCTCAAACCACCAGAAGAATACAGAAAAGAGAAAGAATCTAATTGACAAGCAAAACTTCACACGTGAAATTTACAACTACTGTACATTTGAAGAAAGAGGCCTTCATCCTGCAGACAATGGCTAAAATGATGATACAGCGACTATATGCAAATCCCCTTTGGTGATTAAAAGTCCCAGAGCAGTTTATCAGCGATATTTCTTCTTCTTTAATGCACCCACAGAATTAGCGCAAATCCTGTTTTTGCATGTCATTACTTATCCAGATCCTGGCACGTATATCTTAAGCCTGCAGCTAGTTCATAGCCACTCAAATAGCCTGCAGCAGTAAATTAAAACAAAATGGTGAGATATTGACTGATATGAAAAGTAGAACACTTACATATTGTTTTACTAAACACTTCTGGTAAAAAACGTACATATTGTTTTTCTAATCCAGGTAAAATGTTAATATATATGTTTTATATGGCCTTCGGGAGTAGGGCGGTATATAAATCAAACAACCAAACAAACAAACAATATACAATGCTAGTCCATTTATGATATGCCATATGCTAAAAATAAATAACTTATTAATTAAATGCCTGTGACATACTGAAGCAGTACTAGACTTTTTGTTTCAGAATATTCATGTCCTTTTTTCCCTCTTGAATGGACTGATCCATATAAGCTATTTTTCACTCTAGATTGAATCAAACTCATATGTTTCAGCAACAGGTTCTATTGAAAGCATTTGATTGCTCTGAGATGTCACTCAGAATGCCCATTAAGGTGCTAATGGGGAATATGTGGCTTGTATTGAGTTTTCATGATGAGCCGCATGGATGTTTATCTGGTTATATTATAAAGCTTAGCATAAATCTTTACACAGATACTCTATTTTGGCTGAGAATAGAGTGCTGACAGTTTATTGCAAGATGACAAATGAATGCTGACATTATATTCTTACGTGTTTATAGATCAGTCTAAAGGTTAAGAGTCTTTAATGTTAGCAATTTGGGAAAAAAAATCCATATGCATAAACAAAATAGTCATTTCAGTATAACTACATACGTCAAATGCCATTCCCCAAAGGTGAAAGTCAGATTAAAGAGAGAAAGAGGAAAATGCAAATATGAACAGTATAAGTCTTGTTTCTCAATTGCTTGATTTAAAGGCAGTATGATCAAGTTCTTTTGATGATTAATTTAAAAAGAAACAATTCAAGGCGATATACTCCAATAAATCAAGACCATTTCCAGACATCTATACCTGCTATGATTATAATCATTTGCCCTCCAAAAATTTAGCTTGATAGTTGCTAAAATTATTAGCCAATGATTTGGCAATAGAAGAAAAAAAAAGAGAGAATTTTCTGAAAGACTAGGTAAAAAAGACCGTCTTCCCTTTTCCTCTGTTCTTTCCTTTTTTTTCCTCATAACTATAAAGATGCTTCCCATTAATCATGAAATATCTTAAATATCATTAGGTGACTTCTAAAGATTGCAAACACGCACCCTCTTCTTCAAAATGAGTGATGCTGTGGAAAGATAATGCAGCCACGGGACAAAGAAAATGACCCAGTCACAGATCAGACAAATGAATGTGCCCAGCATTCCTCATTCTCAGAAGCTCTCTAGAAATTCCAGCAGGGAATTCATAGACCTATAACCAAATATACAACAAGTCATTTGATTTGGATATTGATAGAGAGGAGTAAGGAAAAAATCTCATACTGGAGGGGAATTAGAAATCGACAACATGTGCTTGCTTTGGTAGTACATATACTAAAATTTGAACGATACAGAGAAGGTTAGCAAGAATGACACGCAAATTCGTGAAACGTTCCATATTTTTTATACATTAAAAAAATAACAATAATAAAGTAAAAAAAGAGAAATAGACAGTATAGCATACAAGAGATCGTCCCATCCTGTGTCTTGGATTTCCACAGGTTGGTTTGAGTGGGCGCATCCTGCTCAGTGCACGGCAGACTCTGTTTACAATCCTGTCGATTTTAACAGCACATCTTGGACTCTGAATGAAAAACCAGAAGAACCAAATTCTCCAAAGAAGAGTTTATAAATAATTTAAACCAGGATCAGAAACAAAATGAGAAGCAGACAGTGAGAACCCAAGGAATAGCGGCTTATTAAGTGAACAAAAATACGATGGCAATTTTTCAAAGGTCAAGAAGACTCTTGTGGTGCTATTATAAAAGCTGCAGTTGAAGTGAGTGATTCAATGATTTATTTCAATGGGAGGTCCGTTGATATTAGCCAATGTTCTCCATGCCTGACCTGAATTTTTATGGGGATATTTTGTAAGATGAAGTAGGCAATTCTCTACAAGAAAGCAGTAAGAATGGGATTTAGTACATTGGGCAATATTAACTTTATCCCAGCTTCTGATAGCCTTCTTGCTCACATTTTCACAATGCTAACAATCTGCATCAAAATGTTTACTGTAATGAAACAAATCATTTCGGTTTTATCAGCGACTGGATCACATCTCTCATTCAATTGCTGCTGATTGTCCCAAATGTCTATAAAATGTGCCTGAACTTCGCCTTCCTATCTCAGCTTAGAAACCTGAACTGTATCTTTATGAGGGTAATATAAGAATAACCAGCAAATGCTACAGGGACGACGCTGGACCACATTTCATTATTTCATTATTTATTTACTTTTTAACCCTATTGGATGATGGCGGTGGTGGTGGGGGAAAAGAAAGACAAGATTTTCAGCTTGCCTTTCCATTAGTTATTTCTAAACACATATGACTTTTTAGCTCTTTAGAAGAAGAAGAAACCCCAGACTTTAATATTGCTGCTAGAATATTCTAGTCCCCACCCCACCCCATTTCTCATGGACTAAGAAAGATCATTCTTTGAATTACATATAAACAACTGATTTTCAACTTCTGTAGATTACCCTCAAGCTGTACAAAATGGAAGCAGAGAAGACGAAAAAGTTGCTTTAATGATGGACTGATTAAAAACACACACACATTATTGCTGGGGTTTTTGTAATACCGCTATTATGGTTACTTCAGAATTAATCACGCGCCCCCCCCCTCATCAAATCAATGCAAGGCTCTAATTTTGCACAACTTTACATAGACTTTAGGTCTACTGGTGAGGTTAAAACACTGGACTATGACTGGGGAAACGTAGATTCAAATCATTCTCACTGGGTGACATTAGACCTAGCACTTTCTATACCAAATCCATTTATGATCGGGATGAAAACTTTGAAAAAGAGTGAGATCTTGAAGGAAATGTGGAATAATTAGCATTGCAATAATTGGATGTCACATCAAATGTTGCAGCCCCTGCAA
>JANHFO010006099.1:277397-288197 GCA_032468095.1 Pareas carinatus | reverse complement strand
TCTATCTATCTATCTATCTATCTATCTATCTATCTATCTATCTATCTATCTATTTTCTACATGTGTTTGTATATATCTTCTCTCTGTTTCACCAACTAGCAGTTGGGAGAATATCAGATTGCCTCCAGATGGCGCTCTTCACATATTACGAGACTGCTGGTAGAAAAACAGAATATAATAATATAATTCAGTACTACAGTGAATGAATATTTACACCAGTCAATTTGGTCAAAAGAAACAAGAAACTTCTAGGTACTATTTCAGTACCTTATACAGGCTTATATCTGTGCAACTTCTGCACTTTTCTTTATAGTTTATTCCCAAACCCAGGGATTTCAGTTGAATTTACTGTACTTAAAAAGAAAAAAAAAGAAAAAAATCAATCAGTCATAAGATGATGCTTATTACTAAGTTGCCAAAAAGTCCATTATGTAGGTGTTAGCAAAAGTACAGTTTCTGCCAATCACAACATTACAAATCAAAGTCTCCTCAGAGTCAAATTGATTAGAGATGCCATACATGTGCTATAGTCAGCCAGAGAGGAACACAGACATTCACAATCAATAACTCTCTGCTGTCATCTAGTTGTGAACCAGAATTATGCAGTCCAGTTTTGCTGGATGTAAGATTATTTGAAAGAAAAAAATGTACAGAGACGAAAACCATTCGATGCTCTTTTGGACACTTTTTTTTTGCCCAGGGAAATAAAAATAAATCGAAATACATCTTGGCTAATGATGGGAGGGAAAGTCTTTTGAACACCTGGCCTAAATATAGCCTAAATCTTCAGACTCTTTGCCCACTGACCGCCTAGGACCTTTATTACTTCGCTCATCCTGAGATTCCCCAACAGTGGAACAAACCATTCAAATGCTTACTGCGGAGGTTGGGTGAGGAACCAATTTTTTATACCCCCCTCCCTCAAATTAAACATTATCCTTACAAGTGTCTAAGGAGATTCTCAATCATCCAGGTCATGGTTGCCCCCAAAGTGCTTTCTCAAGAGGCAACTGCACTTTTTTTTCCCCTTGAAGATGTTTCACTTCTAATCCAAGAGGCTTCTCCTCCAGTTCAAAATTAAAGAAGCTTCTTGGATGAGAAGCAAAACATCTTCAAGGAAAAACAAAGAAAGTCCAGTTGCCTCTTGAAAAAGCATTTTGGGGATTAGTCTTACAAATTCAGATGGTATAATAATAATAATAATAATAAATTTTATTTCTATCCCGCCCTTCTCCCGAAGGACTCAAGGCGGCTTACAGGCAATGTAAAAAATACAATACATACAATTTAAAACATAATTAAAAGAATTAAACAAAGCCTGACCAATAAAAATGTGAAAGGTGAGCGATAAAATTATATTCTACTAAATTAAAATTAGATTTGAACGCAGGAGGACAAGGCGTGGCTAAGACAAGCCCGCTAAATGAAACAGATGGGTCTTCAGGGCACAGCGAAAGATCTGAAGGTCAGTAATTGATCTTATAGCGGGGGGGAGGTCATTCCAGAGGGTGGGAGCCGCCACAGAGAAGGCTCTCCCCTTGGGGGTCGCCAGCCAACACTGTTTGGCTGATGACACCCTGAGGAGGCCCACTCTGTGGGAGCGTACTGGGCGGCGGGAGGTATCAATGGGTAGAATGCGGTCCTGCAGATAGCCCTACCAAACTGGTGCCCCTGGAACAACATGGACGATTAAAGTATCCAAACATTTTACTTGCAATGTAATGTATATGATATTTTATTCAGAGGGGAAAAATCCAGAGGGTTCAGTAAAATTTAATCTCAGTCAAAATAAACTAAAGCAATGTTCATTTTCTCTATCATGACCACGAGTAGATAATACTGCCATGTAGCCTGCAACATACTGGGGGTGGCCTGATTTTTACCAGATGATGTTTTGGCGGTTTCTTAGTAAGTGGCATTACCATCTACCTTAGATTTTATGTGGCTTCTCCTGTGAGACATTTCAAGAGTGGCATATGATTATTCCACACCACAAAATATTAGATACAGGATAATCACAAGACCACAAGACATTAGCAATAAAAAGCAATATAGATATTGGAGACTTTTTACAGTACTGCACCAGCTGATTAATATCACTTTGTAATAAATGATAAAATTGCAAACTAAGTTTTGCTTTAGAACAAATGGCAATTGATGTAAAAGTGGAGGTTATGAATATCAGTCTTTGTTACGATAATTTCCTGGTTAAACTAAGGCTAAGTACCACCATCAACTTCACAGATGTAGAGGACTAGCTAAGGTAATCTGCCCCAGGCACCTTAATGGACCACTTGGTTTTCCACCTGGAAATTTTCATATTGCCATACTGTATATCTTAGTAGGATTTTGGAGATGGTTACCCTGTTGGATAAGATTGCAAAATGTCTTCTCTTTTCTTATAGAAGTTGAGGAGCTTCTGGGTTTACCCAGAGTATTTGGGTTGTTAAATGGCAGAACAGACACCTACAGCAACAGTGGGAAAAGCTGAGCATTAAACACAAAACAACTTAAGTTCTTGTGTGATGATTTAAGACTCAGGATCAGTGTTATTCAGGAGAGAATATAGTATTTATCATCTTAAAGTAGATATATTTTTCTGAGTGAAGCGTTCATCTCTCAATCCAACAATCCAAATTATTAGATAATTTTTACCCAACCTACAACCTTTTTAGGAATGTTTTGCATAATTTGATTGGATTGCAGTTGCAGAGGATCTAGAATAAAGAGGGTATGTGGATCTGTGGCAGTGAGTGTTATGATCCTGATATGGAATGGAAACTGCATCCATTTTGGTTATTGAGCTTCACTAAAACCTGTATACAGGGAGTGTGACTTTCTTGGTTATGTTAGATTTATCAGCAACGTTTGATAAAATTAACAATGATAGAAATTTTCTATGTATGTATGTATGTATGTATGTATGTATGTATTCAAAGCTCAAAATTTGGGGAACAAACAGGGTGAACTAGAAACAATGGTTCATGAGGGTAGGTACGATATAATTGCCATTACAGAAACTTGGTGGGACTAAACTTACGACTGGAATGTACTGACAGATGGATACAAATTATTCAAAAGAAACAGATCTACAAAAATAGGAGGTGGAGTTGCACTATATGTAAGAGATCACTACATATCTACAGAAATGCCTATGATCAAATATTAAAAAAAACTTAGAATGTATATGGGTCAATATAAAAGGAAAAAAGAGTGACATTGTTATAGATGTCCACCTACAGGCCACCCAACCAATCAGAAGAAATAGATGACCTTTTTGACAACTGATTAACAAATGTATGTAGGAAGCACATCACAGTAGTAGTAGGAGACTTTAACTAACCTGATATCAACTGAGAGACAAACTCTGATCAATCAGATTCCTAACCAACCTAGCTGACAACTTTGTTATCCAAAAAGTAGAGGAGGGAACTAGAAGAAAAGCTATACCTAACCCAATTCTTACTAATAGAAAAGAACTGACAGAGGGAGCTGAAGTTGCCGGAATTTTGGGTGACGGTGACGTCATATTGGAATTCAATATAAAGCAAAAACAAGCAATAGAACAATCAAACCATCATTTCATTCTTTGACAAAGTGACTAAATTAGTAGACCAGCGAAATGCTGTGGGCATAGCATACTTAGATTTAAGAAAGGCATTCAACAAAGTAGACCTACTTCTTGATAAGTTAAAAAATGTGGGATAGACCAGATGGATTTGTAACTGGCTGACAAACCGTACTCAGTCCTTAATGGTGCTATATCTACATGAAGGGAGGTAAACAGTGGGGTACTACATGGTTCTGTATTAGGCCCAGTCCTCTTCAACATCTTCATAAATGACCTAGATGAGGGAATAGAAGGGGAACTCATCAAATTTGCAAGAATAGCTAACACCCCAGAGGACAAGCTCAGGATTCAAAAAGATCTTGACAGACTTGAATAATGAGCCCTAATCAACAAAATGAATTTTAATGTGGAAAAAATCAAAGTGGACATTTCCACAACTGTACATGGTACAGCATTGTCCCTGTAACCAATGTATCAACTGATAGAAGAGCAAGTACCAGGAGAACTGCCTGCATCCTTAGCTGGTATACTAGTTGCAATCCTACTTTCAATGAGCTCAAGGCATTTACAACTGCCTAGAATCTTGGAAACAGGGCAGGCTATACATTTTAATAAATCAATTAATATAATTAATATACTAAATTGAAATTTAATTTGCTGTGGTTATTTTGTGACAAGGTATGTTTATTCTCAAATGAAGTCAGAGCTCCATTTTGTCTTAGATTTTACTCCACATATAAATTATAGATGTAAAATTCTGCGGCTTTAAGCATTGTTCATATGATTTTGCAGAAAAGAACAAACATATCTACTCAGAAATAATTCTCTATTTATTTATAAATTACACATGCTATGAATTATATAAGTAACTCTTCCACAATTTATTACTGAAATGAACTTCCAGAAATTAAACGGGGCTTATCCCCTGTTATTGTACATAGGTCTGTACCCTTAGTTGATAAATATATCAATTAAATTTTAATTTGGGTGAACATATATTTTTGGAGCAAGATGCACACAGCTGTGATAGCATATAATAAACATGTTCCTAGCAAACAACTTAGAAGAAGCAGTGACTTCTGTGATAGTAAAAAGAGAAAAGGTATTTTGGAAGAATACTTTTCATCTACAGTCTTTAAAAAAACACCTGCTGCTACTATCACTTGTACAGCTGCTACTATTACTACTACTACTAACAGCAACACCAGCAAACAGTTTTAAGTTAACTGGAATTCAAACAACAGTTTTAATTCCAAAATCTAGGCTAAGGTCACAAAGCCTGGATGAGATCAGACATTGGGTATCAGTTTTCAATATTTCAAAACCCAACATCAAGGAAGGAGGTAAATCATGTAACAAACACTGTCTGCTGTTCAAGCCATTTATTTAAGATGAACATAAGTAATTATGGGTCTCCCTAAAAGTGCTGGGATGAAAAAAAGTAGCAAACCGTGGTTCTTCCTGAGGGCAAAATGTAAAGAGTTACATAATGGCAACAAAGTACCAGCATTTTCAACATTTATTTGGTACTATATAGAGCTGGGCTTGTCAACCTTGGCAATTTTAAAAGGTGTGGATGTCATCTCCCAGAATTCCTTAGCCAGCATGTCAGCTGGGGAATTCTGGGAAAGGAAGTCCACACACCTTAAAGTTACAGACCAGATATGGTAGCCTTGTGTTTTCCTAATTTTGAAGTACTCTTTCTAAAAAAAAAATCTATTAAGTGAGATAAATTTAAGCAGATATGCTAACTGAGCTGGAAACCCCAAGACAATATGTTATTATGATTGAATTCTATCCAATCTATCACTTATCTTGATTTATTGAAATATGCGGCCTTCGCTCACTGTCATTTCCTACCCAGATTTGGGATCAACACTACTTCCGTGTCTCCTCTATGCCTCTGTAAAAGATGCTTCTATTGTTGGGACTAATGTATCGAACTAAATTAATATTTACCACTGACAGAACTCAATGCTGTAGAACAGGCAGAATGAAAATATAGCATAGAAAACACATACTCTTAATTCTCCCTATATATTTCCTGTTGTTTTCATATGAAAAGATGTTAATGTGCAACCACATGAAGGCAAAGGTATTCAAGCAATCTTACTTACAAAAATTTAGTTACCACTGGGAGAACAGAAGTGACTAACTTAACGTGACCCATACTAAATTCTTTGTATCTCATTTCTACCAGTATTTGATAATAATCAAAAGGCATTAAAAGGCATTTCTTCAAATACAATTATTACTATTAAAAATAACATCAGAGATAATGCTAATAACTTTAAATCTTTTTAATGTCTCTACCTAAAAATCCACTTCATCAGAAAGCTGGTTATATTAGCAGTCAATAAACATTGGAATAGGAGTGATTTAGGCTCAAGAGATTTGGGTACACTGTAGTATTTTAACAAAACACATTATTATACACTCTCCAAAAGATTAAAGAGTATGAAGACTAAACTAAATGTACACGTAATTAGATTATCACAATTTGATTTTTTGATTGGTTGATACTCCAATGAAATTTTGCAAAACTTCTATGTAAGTACACTGGGCTGTAACTTTAAATAGACAATTGCATAAACAGGCTTTCTACATGTTTGCTGACCGTTCTGACATGTGATCTTGTGAATGAAGCCCAACTAGCAAGAGAACTCTTTATTTATATGGGGACAAGAGAAGCAGCACAAGTTAATTAAACTGCTAACACCATGATTAGTTTCAATCGGGGATCAGCTAAGACTGGTAGTTGAAATGGAATGTGTCTTTTCCACAGGCATGAAGAAGGATCCTTGTAAGACTTTTTTTTTAAAAAAAAATTCTGTGTATCCAAGAGTTACAGAAGCAATTATATTCAAACAGAGTAGGAGGGCAGAAAGAAAGTGGAATGCCAGAAACAAACCCAGCCACTGTAAAATTATAATTTGATTCAGCTGTTTTATAATACAATAATCAGAAGGAAATTCACCGAGTTCAATGAATTTTAGGCAGGGCCAGCACAATTATTAGGTGGACTGAATGAAGCAGTGGCTGCAGGGTCTGGAAAAAATATTGAATGCTGTGGGAGAAAGGTGGATGGTGAATCTTGCGTGGAACTACAACATCTGAGCTGCAAAGATCCATTAAGATATCAGGAATAAGACACAGATTTTTTTGGATGCTATCTGGGGTTCTTTTGACCTTTGATTAGCCATAACTACCAGGCAACAAGAGCACAAATGGGGCAGGAAGCCCTACTGCATTTGCTACTTTGCCTAACAGTCCTTCCTTAAAAAGGGCATCTGACCGAAGGTGGTCTTTCGATTAAAACAGGTGCCTATTTTAAGCATACTAAATATATGGATCGCAATCTGAGCAAATTTAACCATGGTTTTCTTGAAACGTGCTTTTTAATGCTCAGAGTTTATAGATCCAATCGGGCCTTGTGTATTTGCTGGATCCAAATGTCTTAAAAACAAAGAAACGACGAAACTGTGAAAACATAGTGGCAGATATACATAGAAATCCTAAAAACTTTCTCCAGAGAAAGGAGAGGAAGCAGGCTTAGTTCCACAGTGCGAGAAACTACTTGCTATATTACAGAAAAAATTTTCTCTCTCTCTCTCTGTTTCTCATACACCAATACTGAGCAGCTGTTTGGCCCAGGGGGAAGTTATAAGTGCCTGCAGTCCTGATTTTAATCAGGAAAACAATGGCTGACGGTTTAAAATAATTGCTATGAACAAATCGGAGGTGCTTCTTACTCAGTAGCTGAGTTCTAAAGAAACTGAGATCACTCGGTGTTTTACATAATAGGCAAGTTGGCTCTTCCCTGACCAGGCAAGATTTTTCTTCTTTTTTTGCTAATTCTGATCAAGAAAACCATTAAAAAGTCAACAGTTTTTAACAAAATAAAGGCTGAGCTGTAATTTCTCCAAAAAATTTGGCAATCACATTGTGTTCTTTCAAAATTAAAGCTTTGTCTATATCTCAGTTATATTTAATGTCACAGAAAACAGATCAAAAGTTCATATTTTAATGAAAGTTGAAGTAAATTCACTTCTGTGCCTGTAAATGTTGCAGTGCATCTAATTATTCAAAGATATATAGCCTCACTGCATTGTTTCAGACTGAAAATGACTGCCTACATAGTTGTCTCCTAGAAATGGGCATGGTCAACTATTTTTGATATCCGCTGTTTATTATCACTATAGGTAATATCCAGGTGATATATAGAACAGAGGACAATTGTACATCTTCAGACTTGCCCTTTAAAAAAAAAACATGTTAGCCACTATACAAAACAGCTTGAGACTTGGAAAGATCACATGTATTTCAAGTTACTCTAAAATCCTATATCAAGTTACTCTAAAATCCTATATTAGTGATTTAAAAGGTTATACCAATTAGGGATGAGATGGAATGAAATTGTGACTTTGTACAGCAAATTTAATGTGAATTCACAGCTGCTAGTGCATTAACTTGTGATGGCGAACCTATGGCACACGTGCCACAGCAGGCACACAAAGCCGTCTCTGTTGACACGTGAGCCAAGTTGTCCCAGCATCGCCCTGAGCTGAGCATGCTTAGAAGAGAGTAGTGGCACCGAGTGATGACATTAGAGGGTCATGCACATGCTCAGAAGAGAGTAGTGGTGCCGAGCGAGAATGTCACGAGGCACGACTCATTCGCTGCGACTCATTTGGGCACTCGGTGCCTAAAGGTTTAGCAGTCACTGACCTATCACAAATTGTGTCATAGTATATGTGTGGACCCATATAAGTAATTGAAAGATGGAAATTTTGTCAATGCACAGATTTTCTAAGTGCTGTCCAGTGTTTTTGGGAAGGGCATCCAGTGTGCTGATAACTGGGGCCACCATGGCTTGTTTAGGACATAATGTTCCAATTTTAATTTTAAGACCATGACACTTGGCGATCTTCTCCAATTCCTTGTCTTCTAGTCTTTTATCTCCTGGCATTGCGGCATAAGTTATGGACATTTTCTCTTTTCAGCTATAGTTATATCTGGTGTATTATTAGACAACATTTTATATGTCTGTAAAATTCCACAATATTTTAACCTGTCCATTTTATCATCATCAATAATAATAATGCTAATATGATCAGTAATAATAATGGCTATTATTATCCAGCAATATGTGAGTGGAAATAGAAGGAAATAATCTCTTTGACAACACTTGGACACATTCTAAAAAATGATTCTGAATGAATCTGAGCAGTTCAGAAGACTCATCCTGCTTAGATCTTCCTTTTGTAATATTCAATAGAAACTGGTGATCAGATCATGTCATGAATTATAGCCCAAAGCTAGCTTGGAATGAAGCCACAAAGTATGTTTCATACACAAGGTACTTCAACCATCCATTTCACTCAAAAGAAATGTCTCCAACAATGTAAAACTCAAGCAGTTTCATGAAGGTGTAACTACAACCACTCATACTACCATTTCTCTGAAAAGTAGAAGACATGATTGATGTTGGATGGCCCAAGATATTTGGATAAATGGTGTGACCTTGGATTTATCTAAATATTATATGACAAACATACTATTTGACTAAGGGCTGCATCAATATAAGCATAAACTTTGTGGCTCTCGCTGAATGTAGCATTTCTACTTTACATGCCACTGAGGGGTGGAGAAAAAGAGAGATCAAAATTAGTGGCAACCAACTCTGCCTATTTCAAATATTGAAGTTTTTTTCGCCCTTCCCTTTTGGCACTCTATTTTCTCTTACTGAAACTAAATTTTCAGTCTTCACACAGTAGTCTGCGAGGAAAAGAAAGATTGCTTTTGCCTGAATTTTGAATTGTTTCCTTGCAAAGGGCTTTGAAATTAGTTCAACAGCTGCATATGGCCCAAAGGCAGCAGGTCAGTCATCTCTGTGTTAAAAAGTGCCTATGATGGATTTCCTTGACAGCTTCATAGAACACTGCTCTCTAATAAGGAGTAAGCCTCATTAATTTCAGCGAGGCTTACTTTCAGGTAAATTGGCATTACATTTTCACTTTTTTAATTGGTTCACATTGGGAAAGGAAAAGGTTAAATAGCAGAAGTTATTTGCACTGAAAAAAACCATCCCTTTCAAAGGTCCATATTTTGTTTATGTGAAGATTTTTATACTGCTTGGGTTTATGGTTTTGGTCTAAGCGGTCTAACTCTAGCCAACCCATCCGTTTTAATCATTTTTAATCTGGCCATATTAAAGTACAGCATCCTGGAAGAAGTAGTCCAAAGACACAGAGAATGTGCTCATATCATAAATTCCTTTGAATGGTTACAAGAGGTTCATATTTTATGAATTAATCTAGGAAATAAATTAACACTCAAGCAGAATTCCACAGAACAAAATGTTTCCAGATCTTTAGAGATAAGGTGCTATAAAAAAAGATCTGTTGGCATATAGCAAATATATTCTGATCTGGAATAATTGTAAAGTCGTGTCCACACTAAACAAATCATTATATTTCCTCTTGCAATTTCTTTTATCAGAGCCATTTCTAACTTACTTCTGTCTATCACAATAATATTTTCGTAAGGAGTGTTGTATCCTAATTCCTTGATTTGAATAATACATTCATTTTTAATTACTGCAACTTGATCTCAGATTATTCAAATAACTGTTTCATTTTTTATGCTTACTCTGACCCCAGTGTATTTATAGGCTTTTATCGTTACCTGATACCAGTGTAATGTAATTATAGATTGTATTTTAATCATCTGGTATATCCTAGCGAATTTGTTTAAATATCTCCAATCCTGAGTCTTTTATTTCTCTGCCTTTTAAAATTCTACAATGGTATTCTCATTGCATAAAAGCAATATTTTTGTAGTTGGTACAATGAACGAACATTTTGCATGCTTTGCTGCCCATGTTTCTCATTTGAATTTTAAAAAGTTAGCACAGTTAGCACTGTATAAAAAAGGCAAAAAAAATGCAGCCCAAAAGCAAGAAACAAAAAATGAAGCTAATCAGATCCAATGGTTTCCTCAGTTTTTGATTTACCTTTTTTCAAATAATGATAGTCTATATTTTTTCTTTCAAAGCACAAGTAGTTTAGTATAGCACAGCAGCAAATATTTTTTGACTGCTGAGGAGGCTGGTGTTTGAAATGGTTGCCTTCATTTTGCCAATATAGCAGATGATTGGACATTAACAATGTTTCATTGCTTCGAAATGGTTCTTGGTTTATGCCTTAATAGGTGCCGAGCCTAAACCA
>JANHFO010006099.1:207813-227179 GCA_032468095.1 Pareas carinatus | reverse complement strand
ACCTCACCGAAACGTCGCCAAGAAACTCGCAATCTTACACGGGGAAAAACCCGAACATGCTCAAACTTACATATATAGATATAGATATATATATATAATGACTATGTAAAGAAGTGTGTGTCTTTTGTTGGGGATGTAGTATGTAACATGCCAGCAGAGTCAAGTTAGGGATTCTTCAAAACGTTGACACGCATCCGGTTCTGGGTGTCACATTCTAAAAGGAATCATGCCAAATTGGAGTGAGCTACAAGAAAGCTTATTAAAAGGTGAAGAAATTAGAAGCTAAGTCCTATGAAGATCTATTAAAAGAACTGGATATGTTTAACTCACAGAGGAAGAGGTACAGGCAGTTCTTGACTTACGCCCATGCGCTTAGTGACAGTTCAAATTTACAATGGCACTGAAAAATGTAACTGATGACCGTTTTCACATTTATGGCCATTGTAACATCCTCATGGTTACACGATCAAAATTTGGGCAATTGGCAACTGGCATGTACTTATGCCAGTTGTTCTTTCCCATGATGCAACCTTCTCAGCTGGCTTCCAACAACCAAAGTTGGTGAGTCAAGCCAGATGCGCTTAACAATCACATGATTCTCAAAATTCCCAAAAAAGGTCATAAAATGTGGCAAAATTCACTTAACGAACATCTTGCTTAGCAGAAATTTTAGGTTCAATTGTGATCTTGAATCGAGGAATATTTGTATAATGGTGGCCTTCAAATTTCAAAGGTCTGTGAAATACAGGAATGAGTGGACTTTTTCTATCATCTCAGAGGTTAAAATGGGATCAATCAATTACAACCACAAATAGATTAAGGTTTGAAATTAGGAGGAATTTTCTGATGATGAGACTGTCAACCAATCGGTTGACTCACCAAGTGGTGTACTGCAACCACTGAGGATCATCAAACAAAGGCTGGATAGACATCTGCCCAAAATGCTTTAGCAGATTCTGCACCGAGAAGGGATTTCAATTAGATAATTTCCTGAAGCAAACTATATTTAAATGCAGAAAGAACCATCTCTATTGCACCATTTCCAGTTAAATAATTTTGCACAGTTCAACCCCCTCATTCCAGTTGATGAACGTAAAAATCTGTGTTCCTTTCCCTAACCTATATGGCTTCTGTCAGTGGTTAATTATGTCAACCAAGTCCCAAGCAACACCACTTCCAATTACCCTAAAACAGAATTTGAAAGATGGCATTGCTGGAAAAACACAGATAATCCTCATTATTTTCAGGAGTTTTGTTTCAATCTAATAACTGTGGTTAATGGAACTGCAGAGAATGTAGTTGTTCTGCCATTTTGTGTGTGTGTGTAAAAGACAGAAATTTTTTAAGTGTTCTTCTCTAAATAGAACCACACTCAAAACAGAGAACCGCATTCCAAAACCCTTAATTCCTTGCCATATGTTAAGATTTTACTTCTATGTACTTAACTGCAGATATGTGAAAGGTAAAAATAATGGAATTACAAATAAGGTTAGCTGTTCCAGAATGTGTTTTAACTTTTTGTTGTCAGTTCTGTATAAAACATTTACATCATTCTCTGATCTTACTCCTTTTCTTTTTTGCTTCTTCCTCTTTTGGTATGCAAAAGTGCAAGTAGCTTTAGAATACTAAATAGCAAAAAAATGCGGTCACTTTATCAAGGTCACAGGACTTATTGACTGCTAAAGGAGCTCCTTCAAAAGACTGAACATGTGAAAAAATTTGTTTAGCACCAGTAAATCACTCTCGGGCTCTATGAAAATTAGCATAGCTAAACTGAAATATTCAGACGGATGTTTATTATTGTTGTTGGAAGAGCTTTTGAAGATTTATCAGTACCTCCTTAGAAGTTTGAAATGATGGAGGTTTCTAACATGCACAACAATGTGGAGAATACAAAGAAAGATTTCCCTGCTTTCACACAATTGAGGAGGAAAGTAATCCGAAGTAACTCTGTCATGGAAGTCTTTCTGCATCTAACAAAGTATTCTTTGACTGTTGAAAGCAGAGGCCTCACTACTAAATTTGGTACTAAACTTTAAAAAAGAAACTTTAAGAGAAATGTACAATTTCTTTTATTCTTATTGCCCTAACAGATCGATAGAGCAACCATTTAGATCAAATGTGGCATCTCTAAGATGTATGTTAGCTTCAACTCATGGCTGGTGCAGGAATTCTGGGAGTTGAAGTCCACACATCATAAGTGGCCATATTTGAGGAACACTGAATTCCATGCTGTGTCATAAATGTGGTTTCTTTTACTGTCCTCTCTTTAAAAGCTGAAAATGCATTTTTAAAGGAAATTATGGAGACAAGGTCATTCTCCCGATTATCCCCTCTTCTCTTCAGGCTTGGTCTGTTGCAAAAGAAATCTGAAGTATTAAATCGAGCTTTTATCTTCAACTGTATTTTGAAAAAGTTGATAAATTCCTTTGTTCCCCTCAGTCCTCTCCCACATCTCTGCCAATAACCTCAGAGCTTTGTGTGCTGCACGTTGTGTTTGTAACTTTAACTGTCCAATAGATTTTAACAATTCTGAGTGAATGAGGCGGAACAATATTAAGATATTATAAAAACACCATGCAGAGCTAAGCTGGCAAGCTGTTTAGAGCAGTGACTCTAGGAACAAGTTTGCTATTCTGATTCGGCAGAACGAACCTCTGGTGTTTGGAAGTGGATAGGCTTTACACATGGGTGTTGCTATGGGCACCAGAGCAGATGAGCCAACCACAAAAGAAGACCGCTGGAAGGAAACAAAGAAAGGAAAATCGCAAGAATATAAATGGATAGTGGCCAATTAAAATTACAATGCTGCAATTTTGTTAGTTATCGGTGACAGACTTAGTACACAGCAGTTTAACGGGAAAGAAAGTCTTTTGGGGGTCGCAAATGCAACCTAGAGATCACTGACTTTAGCACGCTGAGTCCAGCTGGTACTTTTTTCTGCATGTTGTGATCAAGAGCCATAAAGAGCGTTTCTAACACAGTAGTAGAGAAAGCGAGCGCATATCAAAGAGAAATACAAAGCCATCTTATGACTGCTTTAAAGGGCTACTGGTAACCCTTCCCCAAAGGTGCAGAGTGTGACAGAAGGTGGCTTTAAAGTCAGCACTTCCCAGTGCAGTTAGGGATTGTCTGTACAACTGTTTAGGATATTTTTGTGGAACAAAATGTGCTTTATTTACAACATTTAAAGAAAGAGTGGTCATGACACAAACCTGCTCAGGGTTCATTATATTGCATTAACATGATGTTTTTCTTTGGTATATTATGTTAAAAAAATAATAATTGGAAAATTCTTCTTTCTTCCGTTTTCCCATCTTGCTCATTTAACTTCCTTCCTTCCTTCCTTCCTTCCTTCCTTCCCTTTTTCCCTTTCTATCCCTCCTTCCCTCCTTCATTCCCTCCCATATTACTTATTTTCAGTGTTGCAAAACTTGCAACTGATTCACAACATAAGCCAAGATAAAAACTTCATGCTACATAGTTGACACACACACACACACACACGCACACCCTTCAAAAAAAGGACAATGAAACAATAAAATAAAATAAAACGAGACTTGAAGTCTCGGTTATTTATACAGGATTTTACAGAGTCACCTCTTACCATACCAACTCCAAAAAAGGAGCACTTCAAAAAGCTTACTTTTTAAATCTGGAAATATAATAATTTTGGATGTGTTCCCCATTTTTGGCAGTAAAATAATAATGTCGGGCATATCATTTTAAAGTGAAATCTCATGGAAATTAATTCAGATGACAAGGACACTTTTAGACACTTTTTCCCTTATGGTTTGGGCTGAACATAATTCCCAAATCCTATTATTTGAAGCATGGATGCTTACCATGTCAATCCATGCGTCCTCTCAGAGATGGAATTCTTTCTTAAAAGAGTACTTGCATTCACAGGTTGCGCATTTAACACACAGACAGAGAAAATTCTAAGTAACAGATAGAATGAGAGTGAAAGATAATGGCCTATACGAAGCGTATTTATAGTAGGGTCCCTAAATAATATTTTTAAGCATTAGCACATGGTGCGCCAATTCCCATACCGACAGCTGCAAGCTTTCCATTCTAAATGCCACAAAACAATTAAATGTGGCATCAAACAATCAGTGAAAATAATATGACACAGATACACATTTGATATGCAACAATTCGGAGATCAACTTCAACTCAGACTTTCTAGCCTGGAGCACTCTTCTTTGAATTTCTGGAATCCAAGCAACTCAAGCAACTTTTCCCTTTATGTGAGCTTCCCAGTACCAATGATTTCTTCCCTCTCCTTGTGCAACCTTTTCTTGCACCTGCTCCAAAAAACTTTTTATACATCGAGCACTTCCAACTCACATACTTCTTCCTTGCTTTGCCGCTTAATCCTATTCACTGTGGAAAATAGTTTGTGTCTATATAAGAATGTATCCTCAGTTTCTGAAACTCAGTAAAATCCCTTTGCAAATAGCAAGTAGACAATGATAAAGGTAAAAGTTCCCCCTGCACATGTGTGTTAGTTGTAGCTGATTCTAGGGGCAGTGCTCATCTTCATTTCAAAACCAAAGAGCCAGTGCTGTCCGAAGACATCTCCATGGTCATGACTAGACACCAAAGGGGCATGGAGCACTGTTACCTTCTCACCAAAGTGGTCCATATTTTTCTACTTGCATTTTACATGCTTTCAAACTGCTAGGTTGCCAGAAGCTGGAACGAGTAACAGGAGCTCACTCCGTTATGCAGCGCTAGAGATTCGAACTGCTGAAGTGTTGGCCTTCCGATTTACAAGCTCAGTGTCTTTATCCACTGAGCCACTGCACCCTATACAGACAATGATAGGTAATAGGATATCAGGGTCAACAGTTTAAATGGTCATGACAGGATGTAAGAATATATCTCTAGAGTGGACCAGTCTCCTTATAATTTTCATCTCTAGAAGGCCAGGTGGTCAGGTGACTGTATCCATATACAGAACTTCTAATATATTGTTAAAAATTGATGGAGATTACTGAATCTTTCTTATATCTTATCATCATCCATCACACACTGGGCACAACCAGTATTTCGATACGTATATTCACACAAAAAATGGACGTATCTAAATTTGCCTTTTCAATTTTCTTGTTCTGGTTTCAGCTTAAGAGAAGAGAACCAAATAATTAGTTTTATATTAATTGTCAGAGGAATTATAATTGCATTTATATTTTGAAGAATATTTTGGTTCACCAATCAATGTTGAATAACCCAAGAGTTCTCCTAGAATTCTACTGCCCATATCTAGAGCGGATGGAGTCACAGTCACGGGCACCAACAATATGTAAAGCCAAGGAAGACAGGTGTTGTGACATCAAGAGATACAGTCTTTCACTTTAATTATAAAATATGAGCATGTTTGCCTGTACCTATATATCTGCTTTACTGTATATAATTTCCTATATTGGAATTCCATTACCCTAAATAATATGCAATGTAATTATCTTTATCTTTCAAAATGAAAATAGGAATTTTAATCTAATTTAAGATTTCAATTTTAAGACTGCTCAACTCCACAACAACCTTGGGTAGATAATAATTTAAGAAGATCCAGAATCAAGCAAAAGATGAATATCTTGTTAGTTCTTTGTTTTATTTACCTTTTCTTTCATATCTTTTCTTTTATAATATATGGAAGAAAAGAAAAAGGAAACAAAGAACCAGTAAGATATCCATCCTTCGCTGGATTCTGGATTTTCCTGATCTGAATGTATCTCAGATATTATCACCACAATATTACTTCTTTTCAGTCACTGCTTACAGAACAGCTAAGATTAAAGGAATTCTTATTTATCTAATCAGTCAACTATCTATGTGACTACTTACCTTACTCCTACCTTGTTCTCAAATATTATTCCTAGGTAGTGTCTGCATGCCTAGAGCTTCACTGATTCAGAAGAACATTTTTTAGTAATACTTTCATATATTTAAGTTTTCAGCACAGATTTAATCTCAGCAAAAATGACTGGAATTTATCTTTATTTCTGATAGAAAATTTCAATCTTTTATGAAAGATGTATGGGGTTTCTTATTGTAAAGAATCTTGGATTATAGCACTGCTTACTTTCTAAAATGAAATTTTACTCTTATGAGCAGGAGTTCATGCCTGCAATTATTTGAATACACTTTTCAGCCTGTGTGTCTTACGCGAACCGTCTCTTCCATATGCAGGTCATTTCATAAGAAGTGAGAGAGCCTGAACAACTTTGTGTGACCTTGCATTGAATAACATGGAAAATTGATTTGGCTCGAGTAATAAAAGACCGTCTGCATTATCTGCATTCTAATTATAATTAATATAACCAGGATAACTGCTGTATTATTTACGATTAGAGCTATGGCGAGCTCAGTGTAATAATAATCTGCTACATAATTTTTTATTGATCTGATGGCTTTATTGCAGAAAAAAAATGCTAAACCACTGTAGGGCTACAATTGCCTTTCCTGACATGCATGTTTAGAAGAGCAAAATTTCATTTAACATTTATCTATCCGGCATGTGCGCGCGCACGCACTCACCCACCCATCCACACAGGGGTCTCTCCTAACATTTTTCCTGTTTAAAAGCATGAAGAAAGCAAGTTGATTCATGCACACCGTTTTCCCAATTGTTCATTTTCCTGGGTATAAGTCATTCCTTAGTGCCAGCAATTTCAGCAGGTTTCATTACCAACATTGCACTGTGCCCTGGGAATATACAGTGTCTCCATTTTAATAGGCTGTCATCCCACTAAAAATAAAAGAACACTTTGAAAAGTAGCTCAAATGTGTCAGAAGGTCAGGATTGCTCTGAAGAGTCCATACCACCACTCAAACAACAAAATACATGAACTTAAACTTAGAGACACTTGGGAAGAGATAAAGCTATGACCCATGTCTCTAGTTTTGATGTGTTAAATCTGTGCGTGAACAGACAAGCTGGAGAAAAATACAGAGGGAAAATTTAGAGCTACATTAACGTAGCTGTTATCGGTTGGCCAATGCGAGTTCTAAAGGGGGAAACTCAATCCATCCTGATTGGCTAGTGAACTGTCTAATATTCCTGAAATGAATTCTGTGTTTTAACCCTTAAAACTGAACTGGTAAACATTTTCCTCCAGTATTATTTTTTTTATTACAAAAAACGGCAAAAGATATGGATAGTGGTACATTGGCACAACCAGAGAGTGGGGCTGAATTCTGGCTTTTTCCACTAATTTTAGTTAGTTAGTGAAAAAAATCTCCATGCCACGTAAAGTCACTATGTTATCTACTAAATTTTGGCAGTGCGATTGAAGCCCTAATGTCCCAGCTAGAGGCTGTGTCTCCATACATAAATATAGCAACAGAAAAGAAGCTTCACATAAGAAGTCTCATTATTGTTATTAAATGCTGCAATGTAGAACTTTGTTTGAAAGATGCACAGCTCAGTATTAGGTATTTTTGGCTTAAAATAGCCTTGGCTTAAACAGAGGTGAATAAAAGGCTATATGTAGTCGATTTGGATAGACATTTTGGAGTCTCACTCAAACAATAAGAAAGATTTTACTGGAGAAGAATAACAATAAGGACAAGGATTTATATCCTGCTTTTTCTCTAAGAATTCAAGGTGACTTGCGTGAAGATTACATTCCCCAGTTCTTGCCCAACAGCTTAACCTTTTCAATCATATTAGTTTTCTGTGTATAAACTTGTCGATTCTTGTTTGTCCCCATTATATAACTTTCCCCACGGCTTTCTACTGACATTCACCCACCACCATCACAAGCCACCCTCAAATTCTTGAGTAAGCTTCAAGGACCAGAGTTGGAGATTACTTGGAAAATAGAGAGCAGATACTTGTTTGATCTTTTTCCAATTTCATATTGATTTCCATGATCTGAGGTTTTTTTCAAGATAGAAAATTAAAATGATTGTCCTTAGATTCCTTATAATCATAACAAGCATTTCCTTAACTTCAATGAAGGCAAAATGTTTTTTTCTGCCACTATTCTACTGGTTGCAGTGCTGACATAATTTAATATTGGAAATTGTGCTCAATACAATAACACTTCACATCTGTCTTATTCTTAGACAAAGGCCAAATAGCAAAATGAGGGAGATTATAATCTTCCTTCAGTTAAAGATAAACTGAAGTAGCCACTTAAGTTACAGAAACATAAGAATTAAGGAATGTTCTCTGAATAGATCACCATGGCTCTGTTAATCAGTAGGCAATGAGAACATCTTGGATTGTGTCCTGTGGTGTTCTTCACAAGAACAAAAATAATTGATGACTTGACTATAACTCTTACCTCCTGCATGTTCCCCAAATCTACTCTGGGTTTGAGGGAATATTCAGAGTTGATTTGACAGGTACATGGGAGCTATAGGGAAAGAAAAACTGCCATTTTGCAAGCATAAAGTTACTGACCCATTTTGCTGGATGTCACCACTTTATTCAGGGAATCAGATATACTATATTACATCGATTATAAGATGCATGTTTTTTCGTATTTTGGTGTCTCTGTCTTCATGGTGTGTTGAGGTGCCAGCAGGGGGCAGCCTTCTCAATTTTTAAATTTCAAACTTAGAAAAATAAGGGTGCGTCTTATAATCGGTGGCGTCTTATAATCGGTGGCGTCTTATAATCAATGTAATACGGTAGTTGCTTCCAATGATTCTTTTTTGAAAGTTTTGCAAGACAGTTTTTGAAATGAGCCACAGTGCCAATTCCAGTTGATTGCTTTTTTTCAAAACATTTTAACATATGTGCATCTTAGGCAAAATTCAACCTTCTCTTACAATTAGAGTCTATTCATGAACTGTGATAGTGAAATGTAATCCCTGTCTTGGAATACTTAGGGGTATAAAGCAGCTGATACTCTTTTGAATCCACTATAATGGGTGCTTAAATCATCTGATCTTGGCAGGAAAAATGTTCTGTTTTCTTTAAATATGAAAATAACTTTTTTTTTGTTGAGAACTGTACATTAGATACATTAATTAAATTTGTCAGTACATAATCTTCTACTTGGGCAACATGGCAAATGATGAAAATTATCAAAATTAAAATGATCAACATTCAAAGGATAGTACTAGCTTTTTTCCCCTCCATTTTGAAAATCATCTTAAAGTTACTTAGAGAGTTCTTAGAATCATCTCTCAGTATTAGGAAGAAGGTAAACCACTTCTGAAAATCTTGCCAAATAAATTGTGTGGACATGTCAGCGCAGTTGCACGAATCAATAATGACTCTGAGGCACCGATAAATAAATAAATCAGAAAGAACTTGGGAGAAAACATTCCCTGCTTTACAAAGCACATGATGAAACAGTAAATGTATGCAAAGGGAGAAGAGCCATCATGCTGGTTTAATCTCAAAGGTTATTTATTCACCTGTGAGCTTTTGTTCATTTTTGGATTTGGGCACAACACATGGTATCTCCTTAAGTAAATTTATCTCCGGGCATACGAAGCAAGGACTTGCTGCCTATGGAGTAAGTTCATTTAGCAAGAACTGTTAGAAACTGGCAGTACTGAAGCTTGTCCTAATTCCATGTCCAAGACCAAGTAGGAATTCCAGTGTTTTGTTGTCTATGCTTCCTGCCACTTCTTTGTAACCGTAACAAAAAGCTGTTTCAGAAAGGAGATTCTTCCTTTGTTTTTGTACAGTTGCAGATTCTATCCAGGATATGTACGCCGCTAAGGCATCTTGGTGCTGTTTTGTCCTTTCTTTACATGAATAACCAAAGAAACTCTTGCCAAGTGAACCACACAAGAAATAAAATGCCCAGCAAAGTGGTTGAGCACAAATACGGTCAAGGCTACTGAACATAAGGATGTCACAAAATCATTCCAAGCAAAGGGAAGGAAAAATTGAGGCAACCATATAAGCCGACACCCTGCTTACAGCACTATCTTCATAGTCAAAGAAACTACATTGGACGCTAAAGAATTTGCAAGACGTTTCTGAATAACGGTGGGGAGAAAACTCATGCCTGCATATTCGTTTTCAAATATTGTGGTGCAGATAGACAAAATCTATACCAAAATGTGTATCCAAATTTAGATGTATCTGCATTTCAATGTCCATGCTTTTGACATGTATATACATCCAAGAAGATGTCAAACCCTCCTTGTAACAACATATTCTATCCAAAAGTGCTGCATTTTACCCATAGTTTCTAACATGTGAGATGGATAGCCATTCAAATATGATAAACAAAATAAAAAATTCAAAAAATTCTGAACACCTATGCTGGGTAAAGTTATAGGGTTGTAAACCACTCAGAGTCACTTGATAGCATATAACTTTATTAAGCAATGTGTTGGATTCACTAGGTTTCTGATATTGTTTTTTATTATTTACTTAGTTTATATCCCTTTATTATTTTTAAAGTGAACGTACCTAATGCTCTTTCCTCCTTCTCTTTTGCCACAACAACAACCCTGATGAGTTGGGCTGAGAGAAAGTGACTGGCCCAAGGTCATTCAGTCAACTTTTATGCCTAAAGTGGGACTAGAAGTCAGTCTCCTGGTTTCTAAGCCAGCACTTAAACCATTACACCAAACTGGCTCTCTATATACAGTATCTTAGCTTTCAGGTATCTTCAGCACCTCCTTGTCCATGTACTTTATTATATGCTTTTCCTGTGGGGCTCAGTGGGAAGGTTTTCTGTGGTGCCCCTATCTTGCAAAATAATTTCTTCCCAGAGGCCTGTATGCATTCTTTTCGATACCATTCCAGAAGACCATCAGAATTGTGTATTTTTAGAGGGCCTTTAAGGTGACATTTTGTAATTATTTATAATAGAATTACAATTTATTAGTCAAGTGTGTTTGGACACACAAGGAACTTGCCTCCGGTGTACATGCTCTATACTTACATGCAAGCTACAATCGACAAATTGAGATTACAATCATAATATACATTCATAATCATAAAGTACATTCATCATGTCATGTACGTATAAACTGCAATTGGCAAACTGTGATCTCAATAGGTCGGTATCGTTGGTTATGGCGTTATTTTAGATATATATATTTATTGTTTTATTTATCTTTATAATTTTATTACAACTTGTTTTATCTGCTTGTGAACTAATGTGAGTCCATCTGATTTGGCAGTATGTGTATATATTTTGGCACAAGTAAGCAACTGTGTTTGACATGACAGGAGTGAAGACGTGTCAGCTTTGTTTTCTTCCAAACATGCTTCTAATTCTTGTAAAAGAAGTATTCCCCTCCCCTCCAAAATGGGGAGAGTTTGGGCAAAACTATTGCAAATTTATGGAAACTTTACCTCCTGTTCCAGCTTTGTACCCCTTGAATCCAAAATTAATTTCTTTGAGTTGTAAAAAAAATTAACAGGATGAATTTATTCTCCTAGATTTCTTCTACTTTTTGCCTTATAGAAGGCAGTACAGTGCAGTTTGAATAACAGCTAATCCATACTACGTGGTCATTCATTGCTAAACTAAATGGATTAACAGGCAGTATTTATTTGTGCCTAATAAGTTGTCAAGCAGCATTCTTAACACATCTCTTTCTCAATTTTGCATTCCCCCCCACCCCCGGAAATGAAACACATAGAATGGAATCTCAAAAATGAACCTTATGCCAACATAAGTCCTATAAAATTGTGTGCCAAATTTGGACCATAAACATGCATGTGCATTTAGTAAAAGTGCAGTATTTAATTATAATGAAAACGTACAAACTAAAGGTGAAAATTTGAGGTTATAGGTATAGAAAATATTAGTAATCCCCAATTCCTGAATACAATAATTGAATTACAATAATTGAATTAAGTCTGTGTTCAATCCATGATCTTATGGAGAAACATTATGCCCAGTGAAATCATATTCTTGCCTGGAAGATAATTATGTGCTTCCCCAAATTTCTATTTCTCCATTTTTAGTCAGAACCACTGAAATTACCAAGATATTTAGCAACTTTATCATTCAAAGAGGTGAATACTTGGATATATGGACATTTATCAGACAATCAAACATGAACCACCTAGTTATATCAATTCACAATACTGGAATCTTTGTTCAGTCCTAGCTCATTGTTTTCAACCACTCACTAAAAATCTATGGTCTTTTTTTATTATGAAGTTATAAATCAATCTCTAAGAAAAAATAATAGGGGACTATCTGAACACAAACATATTTGAGAAAAGCATCATGAGCTCAGTATTAAGTCGTCAAAACACAGCATTCAGAATATAAGTAATCAAACTATATAACGGGAGTGGCTCAAATCTTGCTGCCTTATAAGAAATAAAAGTAAAATAAGTGATTACATCTCTCTTCATATTCATGTTATATTTTAAAGAATTTTGATGCTCTCTCTTTCTTTCTCCACTCCACCCGTATTATAATTACAGAACTATTTTGATAGGGTGGATAGCTTCAAAGAGTAAAGTGCTTTATCATGGCATGTATTGTGAGCATTTAAAACGAGTAAGAGAAAAATCCCTGTTTAAACCACCATAAAACAATTTCTGTGAATGACGAAAAGAGCTGTGATAGGAAGGTTTTGCAAATGGTTGCATAAAGAGGAAAGTTGTATAAATGATCCAGTGATATATCACTTCTACCACTTGTCTATCCCTCTGGCTGCTTTTTAAGACCCACTAGAAGGAATAAACTCTCCATAGTTAAAGTTTAATACACTGAGGCTTATAGAGAACGTATTACTTTCTTCCTGACGGTGTCCAAGTCTATTTTTATAGCAAGCCTCGGGGAACAATGATCTATCAAAAAATAACTCCTGCTTTTTCAGCAGCATCTTTACCTCTCCTGCAATTTTATTACCTTCCCCGATGCATGCAAGTATTTTATTCCATTTTCACAAGTGTACACAGAGGCACACCTATACACCCACCAGCACAAATGTCATTAGCCATCTCTTCTATAATCCCTCTCAGTACCACCAAAGTGTTTGTCCAGAAATCCTAACTCCAGAATCAGTTGCTGCGTTGCCAGTCGCTCTTCCTCTTCGTTCCATCCACCAGCCTCCCAGCCTCCTCAATCACATGTGTTGTTTCTCATTTAAATGAACAGTTGGATTCTTTTATTTCTTACAAGTGCTGGATTCGCCTTATCGCCCTCATTCCTTTGGGGGTTGCCAATTGGTTTTATCCACGGATGTATCATTTCTCATGCTTCCTTTTTTTTTCTTACAAAGAAAAAGAACTACTTCGTCAACAAGCCTCTCCGGAGTGGAAGATTAAAAACCTAGACATCACCTACCTTGCAGCACTACTCCCAACTGGGTTGTGTAAAACTCAATTAAACTTGTCCCTATTGAATTCTGCATTACAGTACATTAAACAGAAAATTCTTCAAGCGTGATGACAAAGCTTGAAACCTTGCCTCAAAGCTGTTCCTTGTAGCTTTCTTTAACATTTCTGACTTTATGGTGCAAGCCTCCCGTTGACACAACTCTAGTCCAGCTAAGAAAAATCACACAGCCTCACGGGGATTAAAAGAAGAAGACAAAATGGGTAGGGGGAGGGAGGGGGGGAGGAATCTGTGAAAGCTAGGCTTGGTATTTCTCTTCTCTTAGTACATATATTGAAATTATTTTGCCAGCAGACTAGAACCTGAGATGTGCTATAGAAAAGTGTAATCTAACGATTTCAATTGCAAGAATACGCTCATTTTGTTCAGAGGCTTTCATGCATGTTCCATTTTTTTCAGAGGTGTAGAGTGGTTCACAATATCTCCTATTAGTACATTATATGTGTTGCCTGAGGATTTCATCAGCTGAGGAATGAAAAAGGCATCAAGCTTTCTCTGCCTTGGGCTTCATCATGAGCAATTTGAATAACAACAGCTTATACGAAAAATTGGATTTTGAACCCCTAAGTTTGAACACACACAAAAAAAGTGAATGGTATGCAAGTTTAGCATTAGATCAACATCTAGATTCTGAGCACCAGTGGTTAAAAACATATGGTAGGGCCATTTTCTGTTCCTCTATCTGAAAAATAAAGGAAACAAGAGAAGCCAGTTTCAACCATACAACATTATTGACTTCAGGCAAATTCACAAAATTGTATTCTTTCCTCCTCAAAAAAAAAAAAGTGGGAAATGTGCAAAACTATTGACACATTTCTCCTACATCCTCCTGCTGCTCCTATTCTACCAATGTTTTCTATGTGAAGAAAAGTGAGCACTAAGACAACATACATAAATTAGGGCCTGGATAGAAGCAGATAATTCTGTAATAAAATTGTTGATAAGAAGCGAGACAGCAGTAAGTAAATATGGTAAAAGATATTCTATGTATACTCCTTTAATTCATTTTGTATTCACAGTATTAAGAAGGACTGCTCAATGCCAAACAAAGAAACGATTTGGTGATTTCTCTGCAGAGAAACCAACTAGCTCTTTACATAGTGCAGAGTTAGCCCAAAAATTTTTTAAAAAATAATTACACTTTCAAGATGAGTGTACAGTAAAATAATTAATTAAAATTATTGTTACCAATAACAGTTGGACTCACATCTATGATGCATTATAAGGAAGCAGAGACAAGAATAAACTAAGCCACAATGTGTAACTTATTTTCAATTATATATATTAGACTTTATTAAGAAAAGCAGACTCAGTTCTCCCTGATCGCCTCTGATTTTTTAGGCTTTCTTTTCTAATCAGCTGAGCCACTCTTGCTGAGGAAGATGGGACATGTAATCAAATGGTTCTGAAGGATGAGAAAATCAGCATGGACTTATTTTTTTCCCTTTAAGAGATGGTGACAAGTTATTGATGTTGATTATACTTGCTTGTGAGGAAAAATAGACGTTTCTTCTTTTCTTTTATTCTGCACTTTTTATTTTATTCCCTTTAATTTCTTTTTTATATTGTTTACTCTATGTAGAATTTACTAGTTTTATTTGTACAACATAATCTTTAATAAAGGGAAGTAGTTTTATTTTTCCAAATCATTACAATCATGTATGGAGGTTGCCATAACTGGGATTACATTTCCAATCCCTACTCCTTTCCCTTGAGAAAAAGAATTCATAGCTATCTTTTCAGGTGTGTTTCTTGATTGGGAGGACGAAGAAAAAGCTACTTAGAGAGTTCTTAGAATAGAAGAAGTCCAGGTTTGCTATACATACTGACTAGTCAAGTCCTGAAGACTGGAGAACTCAACTACTAAAGCCATGGTGGTACAGTCGTTAGAATGTATTGCAAGCTAACTCTGCATTCCACAGGCAGGAGTTCGATCCTGACCAGCTCTAGGTTGACTCAGCCTTCCATCCTTCTGAGGTTGGTAAAATGAGGTCCCAGATTGCTGGGGGCCATATGCAGACTCTGTAAACTGATTAAAGAGAGTTGTAAAGCACTATGACGTGGTATGTAAATCTAAGTGTTATTGCTATTGCTATTAAAAGGATGTAAAAACCTGTCTTTCCATGCAGTATGGAAGGTAAGGTGGCTATTGGAAAGCACTTCAACCATGTTTCAATATCACGGTGTTTCCATTCTGGATAAGTCAGAGATAAAGCCCTTCTTACAGATGCCACACCACAACTGAAAGAGTTGACAGGAGAGGAAGGTTTTGTGCTCTGCCAGACACCTGCTGCTGATGCTGGACATGTAATATGAGAGCTTCTTGAAATGCTTCTAAAAAGGAGACACAAATGGTTGATGGAAAAAGAACCTCTACTTATGTTTTGTTATGAGGGATTTTGCTGTCCACATTCCTTGACCGCTTTTGTTGCTTTTCTGTTTAAGTTGTAAGCTACTCAGAGACAGGCAGCCTATAGATCAAATAAATAATTGATAAAAAATATTTCTCCTGCCTGTATGCATGATAAGTAGCTTCAGCTTGGAACCATTGTGAGCTGGTAGAGGGGAGAGAGAGAGAGGGAGGGGAGGGAGGGGGGAGGGAGGGAGAGAGGGAAGGAGGGTAAAAATTGACATGATCTTGAGGTGGGAAACATGAAAAAATGTAAATACTGTATAAACCCTTTGATGTTGTTTTCAAAAATGACAAACTCCCTGTAGCCATTAGGGAGCTACCATTAGTCATCTCAATAAACAAACAAATATATGAGGTTTATCCTTTGAAGTCCCTTTCAGCTCCGAGCAGTCTGGCTGCAATTTTAGAATACTGCTTCAAAATCCACCACTTGTATATGGCAAAACAGGCAGGTTTAACACCAGCAGAAAGAATCTCTACATATTCATTGGTTGAAATGCATTATAAAACAGGCAGTAATCCATCTGCATAGCTATGTTAAGAACACCGACTAAGCTACTATTTGATTGGGGGCTGGTATAATCTAAGGTTTATATTTCCCATTCATTCTATGGATTTGAAGTTCTGAGTCAACTTTTTCTTGTTTTCCCCTTGGGGTAACCTTTGGGTAGAAGTATCAAAGAGGAATATGACTTAAGAAGGAGGAGAGAATTTTGCTTCTCCTATCCCTTGAAGTATTGCTGATTTCCAAATGTTGCAATTACATCCAGAAATACGCCATCAAGCAAAGAAAAATCCAAACGGTTGAATCTGACAGATGGATTGTAGTTTGCATTGTTTGTAATTTATATATTCATATGATTTATAACCTTACGAGACCACAGTACTTTAAGCGTTAATTCTTAATTTCTATAGCTCCTCTTGCTTTGAAGCTTGATTTGGTTTAATTTCTGTACATTAGGTTCTATCCTTCTCCTTCTCTTAGATTCCCCTCTCTTTCTTTGCATCTTATTCTTTTTCTTTCTCTTCCTACCTACTTTCCCTCCTTCACTCATTCCTTTCTCTATCCTTCTCTCTGCCATCTCTATTCCCAACTTGCTTTAACTTTCTACCCAACTGTTCCCTTCGCTAGCCTAGTCTTTTTGCTGAACCTCTTCCATGCTTATCTTATTTCTGTTTTCTTTTTGACCAGCTATCTTTTTCTACCCCTCTTTCCATCTTTGCCTTCTTCCTTCTACCTTATAACCTCCTTCCTACCTGCTTCCTACCTTCTTATCCTTCTTCTTTTTTCTTCCTTCCTTCCTTCTATTTTCCCTCCCTCTTTCACTCTTCTACATCTCTCTTTTCCCCCTTTATTTTCCACAATTTCTATTATTCCACCTTCCCTTTCCATCTTCCTTCTTCTGCCTACTTCCTACTTCTGTCAGTCCATTGTGGATTTGCATGGTTTATTATATCCATCCTTTGTCAGCTCTCCTTCTTCCATCTAACATGTAGTTTAATTATCTTCATCTTTGTTCTAGCCATATATAGAATTCAAGCCATGATCTATAGTATTTTGCTTGTTCGTTATCCTTTAACCTTAGTATGAGACAGTCCATTTCGGCACATTCTAAAATTTTGAATATTACCTCTACTTCTGGTACTGCTCCACTTTCCAATGTTGGGCGTAAGTTATTCTTGCTGCAGTAAGTATGTGTATTACCAAATATTTCTGTTGTTTGTTTAAATTCTCATTCATCAATCCCAATAAAAACAACTCAGGCTTCCTCTCTAGTTTTCTCCCTGTTATTTGTGTAAGCCAGTCACTGATTTTCCCCCAGTATTCCTTGACATGTTTACATGTCCACCACATGTGGAAATAAGAGCCTATTTTGGTCTTACATTTCCAACATTTATTGGAGTTATTTTTGTCACCTTGGCCAATCCATTTGGGGACATGTGCATTCGGAAAGACATTTTATAAAGATTTTCTTTATATGCAGCAGATTTGGTTATCTTGTAATTTTGCTCCCATAGTTGTTCTCATTCTTCTTGATTAATTACTTGTCCTATATTAGTTTCCCATTTTAGCATATTGGCTTTAATTTGTTCCTGTTCCAATTTTATCATGGTTAGATCATTATAAATTTTCCTAACCAGTTATGTGTTGTTACTTAACAATAATTTATTGAATTCTGTCTGCTTTTTATAGTTAGCCATTCTTTTTTAATGTCTTGGGTGAATTTGGAGCTTATCTGCAGATATTCCCACCAGGAGAGATTGATGGCTTGCATTTTAAGTTTCTTCCTTAATTTTAAATTCCCTGATAAATTCATGATGTCTTTATAGGTCCAGGCTTTTTCAAGGTAAATTAAGTTTGGTTTAATGAGTGCTTCTATTGTCTACATCCAGTTTAGGATTTTATTAACCTTTTTCCCAATAGGTTATGAGAGCCCCCCGAACAAAGTGGTTTTGAAAATATGCCTGTATCTTATGCTTCCCATAGCCCAAGAATGCATGTCATCCCACCAATGGACTGTAGTTTAACATGGTTGCCATCAAAACTAAATTACATTGAATTAGACTAATCTTTTCTCTAGTATTCCATAGGAGAAGGAATATTTCTTTTTTTCTTTTTAATAGACTTTTGCCCCCTGAAGAATGAAAAACATTGCTTACAGAGAATGCGGTCTTCCACATGCTTATCTTGTAAAGAAGAATCAAAAACAGCCACATTTAGCATAGACCTGGTTACATGGAAGTTTTCGGGTCCAAATTCGGTGTGTGCATTCGTTCAAATATCTACTTTTCAAAAATTAATAAAAAATTGCATGGCTAAGTAGTAGTTATTTACAGCTTTACTGTCAGATCTGCCATCACACTCTTCAGCCCTGCTTTGCTTTGGTGGCATCCTGTCACAAAAAGCAGGTGTAAGGGAAATGGGGAAATATGGTGTGTGTGTGAGAGGACTCAGAAATGTGCCAATCATAGACAATGGTTGAAAGATCCGAGAACTCAGACATGGGAAAAGAATGCAAACAATTACCAAAGAGGCACCAAATTTTAGAACTATTGCTGAAACACCTAGCTTGAATACCATTGGACATTAGCAAGATGACCAAGAGGGGAGGACCTGGGGAAAGAGGAAATCACTAGGTTTATGCAGGGATATTCAGATCTGGCTTTGCTTATGCTGTAACCACTTGACTTTAGTAAAAGTATACATTTTGCTACACATGGGAGTCAAGGGTCTTTCTTTCCTAATTCCCCAATCTGGGACAGGTCTGACATTTACCTTCTATTAATACCTTCTATTGTCTCTATTCTTTAATGCTCTTGTTTGGAATGCTCTCCTCCTCTCCTCTGAAAGGCTCCCAATGCTTTTTCCACCACACTCCTGATATTCTCCAGAAAGGTATGGAAGTTATGGTTGCCAGAAGTAAAAGTCATAGACATCGTTGACATACTCTCCTTGACCTCACCAAAATGGTTTGCTAATAATTGATTGAAGATGCTTTGCAATAGAGCCTCGATTTGGGTGCCAACCTGCCACAGATCAAAGAGACATTTTCCATTAGAAAACACAATACCTTCTCCTTCCGGTTGGCTCCGCAACGCCGAAAGACGGACTTTTTAAGGTCCGCCAGCTCCGAGATCGCGTTAAGCCGCCTGA
>JANHFO010006099.1:190841-200992 GCA_032468095.1 Pareas carinatus | reverse complement strand
AACGTCGTCAAGAAACTTGTAATCTTACAAGTTCAAAACCCGAACATGTTCAAACCTACATATATATATATTCGTAGATTTTCATGGGTACAGTTATGTAGGTCTGAGCATGTTCGGGTTTTTTCACATGTAAGACTGTGAGTTTCTTGGCGATGTTTCGGTGAGGTCCCACTCACCATCTTCAGGCTGGTGCTCTTGGCCTGTTCCAATTTGAGCATATTATATGGGTCCCTTTGTTAAAAATTTAAATAAAATAAAAAAATAGTAAGCATGCAATAAATATTATGCTGCATATTAAAAAAGACAGTTCATGTAAAAATATTTAGCAGTGGAAATTATAAAATCATAAGGAGATTTAGTTAGCTAGTTGTGAAATTCTAATATTTCTTTTTAAATGACTTCAGGACATAGGAGGTGCTAAGGTTATTATCTGTTATCAGGAATACAGTGGAATTGTATAACTGGATAATAACTAAACAACTGACACAATGTAAAATTACATTATCAGTGTGTTAAAACAAAATTGCACCCTAAAGGAGTCTACATGCCAGCTCAGAGCTGCAGTGTAATTATGCTTAACTCTGATAATTAAAATACAACGGAGATCAACAGAATCATTTTCATTAAGAAAATTATTAATGATGGTGGTATAATGGTAATTGATTGCAGAGCACCACAGGATAACGCCATGCAGTAAAAAACCAACATGTTTTAATAATATGTCTGAGACTGTTTTGACATGGCACATACCAGTTGAGAATGTTTGAAATTAAGATGGAAGCAATGAGATATATTAAAAATGGGAAATCATAAAACGACTATCCTTAGAATATATCTTTTTTTAAAAAAATATACAAATCCCAAAGCATTTGAAGAATATATTGTGCTATGGATCAATGTTCTGTGCGCTGCAATAAAAATTGTCATTTGCAGCATCAATTAAACAGCCGAAGTAAACATAACAAATATTTCTCAACCCTTCTGTCATTTCATTTCATGCTCCGCATTGATTGTTTTTACATTTGTGATCATAATTTACTGATATCATTTTGTTTTCTATCTAGCTGCACCAAGTACTTGTAGCTTTCATTATTGAGACGATGCAGAAAACAGCATTATTGCTTATTCCATTGCTGTTCAATGCATGCGTAATGAAATGTGAGGGGATAATTCTATGTAAATAATAATTGACTCAGCAATGACAATTTATGAGCAGTCTCATGTGCTGTAAAATGTCCAGATCCTCTTCATTTGAAACATGCTGTCTCTTCATGTTTGGACTTTTTAAATAAAACAATGATTTTGTTGACTACGTGTACATTTTCAAGAATGCATATCTTTTCATCTGGTTTGTTAATTAAATTGTAAAGCGGCTAGGCACTACTCACTTTTATTCATATGACCACAACATATAAACAGTAATTTGAGAATACTCCCTTTTTTATGACCCTGTAACGCCTAAATTCAGGGTAGAGTTGGGGGATGCCTGAATGGAGCTGAATGTTTACTGGCCAGATGTCCTTCCGCACGTCACACAGATTTTGCAGTAAATATTTTTTCTTCGTGCTCTAAGAGAGAAATATCTGCCACCATCTAGGATTGAATTCTCAATCTTCTGAGTAGGAGGTGGGAGTCTTCAAAACTAGGCTACCACATCACTCAACTTGAGAATATATCATAATTACAATGCTAAGAGCAGTAATAAACTGAAATGTGAATTAAATTCATGTTAAAGAGAATCTCTATGGTAAAAATGTAAAATACACAAATGACTGTACTTACAGGATAAACAATCTATAACAGTGCAGGCCAATTAAATATAGGATATAGTAATTGGCAGCAAAAATAGACATTTCATTAAATGTGAGATACCTACACTAAAACCTAGTCATATTTAGTGATATCTGTTAGTATCATCTCTTTGTAGCATCTATCTATCTATCTATCTATCTATCTATCTATCTATCTATCTATCTATCTATCTATCTATCTATCTATCTATCTATCTATCATCTACCTGAGATCTGAATGGACACCAAATCAATATATGACCCTGGGCAAATTGCTTTCTACATGGGACTGCCCTGCCAGAATATCTAGACGCATCAGCTGGTGAAAAATATAACAGTGTTCTACTAGAACATATATGTCAAACAGGCAGCTCGTGGGCTATAACCAGTATGCAAGCCGGGCATGGCAGCGAGTGAGAGGCTTCCTGGAAGTGGGGTAAACGGCACGAATAGGGGGTCAGTAGCCACAGCATCGGTAGCCACAGGGGAATCGGCAGAGGCCGCAGTAGGGTTACGCAGTGAACTTCCGTGGGGGATGTCCTTGGGAATTGCAGGGGGCACAGAGGAGTTGGTGGGAGTCTCCAGGGATCCTGATGAGGGAAGGAGGGCGGGCTGCGGCGGCTGCAAGGGCCCACAATGACAGTGGGTATGACACCCCTGTTCTAGAACAATACATGTTGCACCTCTGCTCCACAACCTGCACTGGTTGTCAGGTTGCTCCAATTCAAGGTACTGGTTTTGAACTTTAAAACCCTTGAAGGTATGGGGCTGGGTTATCTGAGGGACTGTCTCTCCCCGATTATAGCTGATCCATCTTATCAGAGATGCCAAAAGAAGCACTATATCACATCACTCAGGCTGTTTGCCATGCAGAATCACTTCTTGTGAGTTGAGTAAACATATGAATTTGATAAATAAATAAATTTAAAACAATAAAAACATCAATAAAAGCAGAGATACCTATTTTTTGTTCAAATACATTTTCTATTGGAAAAGGTTTTCCAAAGTTGCTTAAGTTAAACTAGAAAAATCTAGGCTAAAGAGTTCAATATTTTTGATAATATGCTAATCAAAAAAACTTGAATGGTTCTAGGAGAGATGCCATGAAACGCATTCTAAAGGTATCCAGTACATTTCATTAAAAAATACTTTTGTATTTTCAAACAGCTAAGCACTGCACTTCACAACTTCAATTAGCAATGACTAAATCACATCAAACTGTTAGCTAGGATAAACCTTTTGCCGAAAGACATGTATCCAAAGTAAAGTTTCAAGTTTCTTAAGAGAACGGCAATAGAGTCTGAGAAAGAATATCATCGCCCAAACTATAGTCTGAAAGATTTTCAACAAGACCATCATGGTTAGAATGCTTCCTGAAAGCCGATACATATTATGCAGATCAGGTTATTCACTAAATGTTTTCTATTGTTTTATTTCCTAAACTACTTGGGAGGACTGGCTCAGCATGAGCACATAGTGGAGATCTCAGTGTTGTCCATAAACAGATGGACACGTTCTGTTCAGGGATCTAAATTTTGAAATGAGTCAAATAATATCATTTCATTTTAAGGATCACATGAGTAGCATTACATGAATTAGACAATACAGTATATGATCATAATTTCAAAGTATAAGAACAGCCTTATCAGTTCTGATCAAGTTCCATAAAATGTAGCATTTCATGTTCTACAAGAAAAAAGCCTATTCTTCCTGGAAACCAATAAATATGGCTTAAAGTCATCGTACTCATACTACTCTGTCATATTGCCTCCAAATCTAGTGACCCACTTATATTTTACTGCTTTAAATTTGGTGGGGCAGTAGATTACCCAGTAGAAAAGTCAAAACTATCCAATGCAGCTCTTGTCATCATATCCGGTTGCACTGAATTTTGCCATGTCTATCAAATCTAATGTTTCAATGTCTTCTAATTTTATTGAATCCTGCACAAAAGCGATGATCCATTCACTTTGTGAACAGTTCAGTCTTACTATATGAATAATACATGAGTTAGTAAACATTCTCGTTAATATCATTTCAGGTTGCATTTTAACCAAATAAAAAGCAATGTATGTAGAATAATGCTGAAGTTATAATGAAATGTTCATTTTTAAACAGAAATTTTTTTCATACTCAAACATTTAACAATAAAACACATTTATCACATTATCTCCCTTAGAGATATATTGAGAAATTGGCAGCCTTATCACTGCTGGATCAGATTTTGAGAAGCGACAGTATAAAAGAACCAAACAGGACAAGATATTGGACAAAGAGTCGGGACATCTGGTAATGAAAATTTTCAACTATGAACACTATATGGTACATTTTATTTATAAACTGCTGTAGCAAAAGATTTATATAAAGTGTCATCAAAAACTTATTTAAAAATATAAAGATGCATACTAAAATTTAATATGTGCTAAAATTGTACTATTTTATTTTTATTCAGTGTGATTTTCTGCTGTTAAAGTAATATATCATAGCAGACTTCAGAAATATATATATATTTCCTTTTTGTTTGGATATGTTCCCTTAATTAAATATTTACAGATTACAAACTCTGTGCATGTGTGCTTTATATAATTACAGCATAAAAAATACTGATGCACAACTACCCATGTAAATTCTGTTTTCAATATTTCAGTTTTCAAAGGCTCATCATAGTCTAAAAGCAATTCTCTTAAAAATGTACAATTTGCAATGATTATAAAAACAAGATATAATTGTTTATAGTAAGGTGTAATAGTTATTGATGTTATGATTGACTTTGAATGCTAATAAAGGAATATAACTCCTTATTTGCCATGGACATTGTACAATGAAATGGTCACAAGGTTGTTACAACAAACAATTATTTCATCTTTGTAGAGGTTTTGGTTAGGAACTTAAAAAATACAACTTTAAAAATGTCCTAGAAGTCTTCATTTTCAGAAGTAATCACAAACACTGAGACTAGGAATTTAGAGCACTTAAAATGTGAATCTAGTTGAAAATACTAAAAGTAAAAAATGAAAGAAAGACATATATTAGAATCATACAATGGAAAAGTTTAGACACAATGTTGAAGAACATGTGGTACAATTCCCTTTAGCGTGTATAAACTCACTACTCATTCAAGTATCATAGATTCACATTACATAGTTCATATTCATATTAAATCTTCACCATTTTTTTCTCAAACATGACCACAACAAATCTGATAAGGGTGGAAATAAAATTCAATTTATTGAAGATTAGCTCCCAGTTTCATCCCATTGTCCCATGCTTTACCAATGATTTGCTTTTGCTCCAAATCCCCAATAGCATCTTAACTCAGATTTCCTGCTACTTATTCATTCTGCCATAATCACAATGTCTAGAATCTCACAACATTCTGAAATCCTTTTGAGGTTACATTGCAACTGTAAAATTATATCCAACATTTGGTGTATCTGCTTAAAACTTCATTCTTCTTTTGACCACTCATTTTGGAAATTTACACAGTGGTAAGCAGTTATACTTAAACATTCTAACAAATAATGTGGGGTCAATCCATATGAACTGTTTGGTTTAGTTTTCTTTGGACATGGTAACTCATACAGTCAGGAAGCCAAAGCTGAAATCTGTTCCCATATCAATGTAATTTTTCAGTTTTCAGAATGTTGGAAATCATAATTCTCACCATAATCTTTTCCAAAACAACAGGATTGTTTCCAATATATTTTTATTTCCTTGTCACAAGTGGGAATAATTTATTCCTATTAGGTTAAAACTGACACCGGGTGAGCCTTTTTTAAAAACTCAAAAGACCGCTCACAATAGATTCATGGCTTAATACAATGCAGTAAATTTATCTTAGGTTAGAAAAAGAGGAATAAAGAAGCTGCTGCATTTAAACGGCTCACTTGAAATCAAAGATCTGGGAAGTATCTGGATAGGTGCTTATGTTGCAAGTGAAGTAGGCAAGCTATTTATATCAGAAATGCATCAGGTAGAAGAAAGATCTACGCCTTTAAAATGTTCTGTTTGAAAGCTGAATGATATATGCTTCTGTTTCATGTTCATGAACAAAAAACACTTATCCCTTTCTTAAGGTGGTAATAAAGAAATATGAGCTACTCATTTTCCTGCCTGTATTTGCTGTCTATTTTCAACCAGCATGTATTCCAGCACTGGGTGAATTCCTTACCAAGATAGAGGAAGAAAAATTAGTATGGGTTTACCTTTGCTGTACACAATGCAGTTGTTTTTGTTGTCTTCTACTCCTTGCCAAGTCATATCCAGCAACCACTTGGGACCGTCAGTCAACACCATTGGGAGTGGAGCCTTTGCCTTCTGTGGTGAAAAGAAATGGCGACAAAGGTAAGCAGTAAGCTTGCGTTGATTGAGAACTTAAACAAAACGAGTAGCGATAACTTTATTTGCCAACTGATTTGATCTCAAAATCAAGAAACCTTATTCCCCGGCTGATGGAGAAGGGGAAGAAGAAGAAGAAGAAGAAGAAGAGCAGGAGGAGAACGAGAAGAAGGAAGAGGGCTAGTGCTTTGATAAAAAATGAATGACAGAATTATTATTGGGGATTTTTCTGAATGATAGCACCGGATCAGATCTCCAAGATTAGACGCATCTCTAGTGGCTTAGAATTATAAAGGGAATGTAGGTGACTTTCACGGCAAAAAGCCAAGTGTTTAGAAATGAACTTTAGACACATTGTACTTCATTATCAACGGGATCTCTATTTCCTGAAACAGACGGGAAAAAATTTAAAGAATCAGTTTCCATTTCAAAGCCTGAGTAACATTTGTGTTTGGTGGGAAATTATTCTGAATGGATAATGCATTCTCTCCCCTCTTTTTTTTTCTTTGATGCCTGAGCTTGCTTTACCGGTGCTGAAATAATAATGATTATAAACTCCAAAAAGAAAAGTAAAATTAGCAGTCAGAATGAATTTGAATGACAAAATGAGAGAGGAATGCATGGTGCATACCTCAATTCACGAAAAGATTGAGGCAGAAACACACATGTCAGTTTTCAAAGCATTTCCTCAAAATATTTTCCATGGTGCAAGTTAGGGCAGAAAAATTCAAATTACTTTCGCTCAAGTTCACTGCTAAATCTAAATGCAAGGAATGAACTGACCTAGAATTTAGAAAGGCTTATCCCCAGGTTTTTTTTTACAATGATTGGTAGTAAAATGCTATTTAGACAGTTATCATTAATCATTCCTTGTTCTGCATATCAAACATCTTGAAACTATAACTCAAAGTGCAAAGTACAATCAAAAGCCTCTCGAGGTAATAATCTAGCAGGTTTTTTTTAAAAAAAAATATAGATATGGTCTTTTTCCAGAAGCTCCAGACCCTTCTCAGAAATACTTATTGCAGTTTCTATCTGTGAACTAGAAGTCAGAAGCATAGAGTTAAAGCTTAATCCTGTGAGGCCATTCGTAGAGATGAGCAGTGAGATGCTGTAACCACACTTCTGCCCTAATTCTAAAGTTTTAGGTACCGCACCTCTTCCACGGTCAGATCGCCTCAATTTTCTCTACTTGGAAATTTTTAAATTACAACCACAATTGGGACCAGAACTGCCACAGCTAAGCAAGACAGTTAAGTGAATCATGGTCAATATTACAACATTTTAAAGCCCTGTTGTTAAGCAAAATCACTGCAGTTGTTAAGTGACTCTTGCTGTTGTCAAGCAAACCGGCTTCTGCTTTTTCAGTAGCTGGTTGGGAAGATCGCAAATGGTAATCACATGACCCCATCACAGGACACTAAAACTGTTGTAAACATATAGTAAAGGTAAAGGTCCCCCCCACACTCACACACACACACATGCGTGCTAGTCGCAGCCGACTCTAGGGGCTGTGCTCCTCTTCATTTCTCAGCCGAAGAGTCAACGTTGTGCGAAGACATCCCCGTGGTCATGTGGCCGGCATGACTAGATGCCAAAGGCACATGGAGTGCAGTTACCTTCCCATCGAAGTGGTTCATATTTTCTACTTGCATTTTTTAATATGCTTTTGAACTGCTAGGTTGGCAGAAGCTGGAGCAAGTAACGGGAGCTCACTCCATTACGCGGCGCTAGGGATTCGAACTGCCGAACTGCAGACCTTGCGATCGACAAGCTCAATGTCTTTATCCGCTGAGCCACCACACACCCTTGTAAATACATGTCTGTTGCCAAACAACCACATTTTGATCCGGTAACCGGCGGGATGATGCAACAGTCACAACAGTGAGGACCGATCATAAACTTTTTTTTCAGTTGCACTCTATCGTTGAATGATCGCTAAACAAATGGTTTTAAGTCAAGGACTACCTGTATTTCAATTTGTGCTTTAGTGGGACTAACAAAAAAGAAACACACATAGACAAGTTACAATTACAAATTAATTAACACCATAAAAGCAGCAGCTAAATAAAAAGAAATTGTTGGAGATGACCTGGCTGGGCCTGAGGGGAGGGTCAAACAGGTCATAAGTCACAAGATCTAAGTCCAGCCCACTTTGAATGCTTCTCTTATCTCCCATGGATTTCCTTTGACCACTATTTGGTCAAATTCTTGTACAGAGCTTATGTTTGCAATAAATCTTTATAGACCTTTGAAGTGCCTGAATCTCCTGATCTCCCTTGCGCTTGACAAAAATCAACCCAATCTGAATGCCAGAAAATGAAGATCTTGACTTCTTTTCTACAAGGAGTCCTTGCCTTACAACAGTCCAGCTACTGACTGTTCAAAGTTACAATGACACTGGAAAAAGTGACTTGTGACCCTTTTTACACTTACAACCACTGTAGCATCCCCATAGTCAGATAATCAAAATTTGGATGCTTGGCAACTGGTTCACATTTATGAGGGTGGCAGTGTCCCGGGATCGTGCGATCACCTTTGGCAATCTTCTGACAAGCATAGTCAATGGGAAAACCAGATTCATTTAACACCCATATAGCTAACTTACCAACTGCAGTGATTCACTTAACAAATATCTCACTTAACAACAGAAATTTTGGATTCAACAGTGGTCATATGATGAGGACTACTTGTATTGGCAGCTAACGGCATGGCAAAGTACTTGAAAACAGGCATCCATGGGTGGAAGGAGGGCCAAAAAGTCAAGGATGGTAGCTGTGACCTCTTCCTTCTCTTTATAGAGTTCTGATTGCTCAGGGCTTTGACTGTATATGGTCACTGACGCCATCTCAACTTTTGACCCCTCTAAAGATGCCTTGCTTGGAAGTGATGTAAAAGAAGTAATGGCATCTTGCACTTAAGAAATGAGATTCTAAAATCTCTGCTCTGTATTCATCCAAAAGAAAAGCAAGTTTTAGCTTCTAATCTTTTTATTTTAAAAATGGGAGGATCATCTTAAATTCACTGAGAATATAGTAAGAGAAGCTGCCAATTCTTTTGAATGAAGGGGGCCATCTTAAATACGGAGTTCTCTCTCCTTCCTGATAAATACAGCATTTCTATCTTTTATAATGTCCAATATAATATTCTCTTCCTGGGCATTAAATAAAGCTAGCATTATCATATTTTCAGCATTACTGGAATTTAACATTCACTTGTGGCAACTGAAAAAAAGGAAGTGCTTTGCCATTATGAGTCTGTCGATAAAAAGCTCATGTTACCAGAGGTTTATAAATCAGACTTCCATGATTAATAATTTCTTTAGTAACAGAATTCTAATATATAAGTCGATGTATTCATTGAAAAGGAGGGCGCAAACCCACATATGTGCAGATGTGTTATCACGTTTGAAATGAATGAGTTTCGTTTTACTTTTGTAAACTAATTTAACACATTTGCACTTTATAAAATCATACCCTAATTAGAACACAGTTAGTTTTCGGCAATTGTGCTCAGAATTTTGCAGTAAAATAATCTAGGACTTTTCAAAAACTCCTTTAAAATAAAGTGCTTGAAGGCATGCGGGAATGCAAACGAAACACCCGTTTCTGAATCACTAAAGAGGTACTTGCAACCATGCAATCTAAACCCTGCCCTTTTTTTAATGCCTTATGCATGCAACCCATGTAGAACACTGATGGGGCATCTCTTATGTAGTCACCCTCTTTGCCTATTTTTACCTTTCACTGATTCCCCTCCAGCTGTGTCTCTTTTGAAGCTCAGACATCTGTTTTGTCAAACCACTTTTGGCTTTCATTTATTCATTCATTCATTCATTTATATTTATATACTGCCCTTCTCCTGAAGGACTACAGAAAACATAAAAATGTAACATTGAACTTTAAGAAACAATATTTACAAAATATGGGATATGGGGGAAGGGAATGGGAAGGGGGGGAGGGAGTCGGGAGGAGAATGGGGGGACTTGGTGGTGTACGGATAAGTTGAATAATTAACCTAGAA